>JAJPUD010006310.1:6390-24094 GCA_023553655.1 Myrmecobius fasciatus
AGAGAGAGAGAGAGAGAGAGAGAGAGAGAGAGAGAGAGAGAGAGAGAAAGGTAGAGGAAGAGGAAAAGGGAAAAGGAGAGGGGAAGACAGAAATGAAGATGTAGTTGGAGATGAAGACGGAGATAGAGATGGGGTTGGGGATGGAGACAGAGAAATGGAGATGGAGACAGAAACAGATGGAAAGACAGAGAGAAACAGAGACAGAGACAGACAGAGATACACAAAAATGGAGACAGAGAGAGAGAGAGAGAGAGAGAGAGGGAGGGAGGGAGAGAGAAATGAACCAGCAGAAGTCTGGTTAATTGAAGTTCTGAAACACTACTACATCATTGCTTTATGACATGCTTATCATGTTTCCCAAATCTTTCATTTCTTTGTTTTTCTATCCAGGTGGTCTGTTGTTTATTGTGATGACATCACTTTTCTTTCTGACTCTGTTCACCCCAATGCCCTCTACAACAGGTTTATGTATTTACTCATGGAAGTTTAGCTTCTTATAATAAAATGTCATTCTGCTCTGTTTTCCTGTCTCATTTCTCTTTAATGGGGCCTATTCTCCTCAACCATAACTTCATCCTATTCTATCAAGTTTGCCTTGATTCACCAGGATTTCTAGATTACCCTCCTTGCTTGCTGTATGTTGTTATGTTGGCATTTGAACCTATATCTTTGCCACTTCCTTGGTTTATTACCCTTTAAGAATACTTTTATCATCATCATCATCATCATCATCGGTAATTTTTAAAATAGATCTGTGACAATGTGGTATTATTTGCCCTGATGCCTGTAAGCAGTCAGTATTCCCCTTTACTCTTAGTTTTTGGTTTAAATCTTTTTTTAAAATTTGGAATGGACTTAAATGGCTATGACCAAACACACAGCGAGTATTGGTAGGCGCTAGAGAAGGAAATAGTAAATTAGTCCAGTATCTTTGCCAAGAAAACCTCAAATTGAGTCATAAACATGACTACAATGACTTGACATCAGTAAAGTAGAGTGTATTTCCAAGGGGCTTCATTCAGTCAATATAGGTGCATGAAAATGGTTAAGTAGAACAGTCATATATTAAGAATAAAGATTATGAACAATATGACAACTGCATTCATGGTGTGGGAAGTATGGCATTGAAGCAGGAATGATGAGACCTGAGCTAGAATCCCTATATGCTTCTTGCTGTTTCTATGATCTTGGACAAGTCACTAAGGAAACTGAGATTAGTGGATTAGATGGTGGTGGATTAGATGACATCTAAAGTCCTTTCCAATTCTGAAATTATGGTCTTATGATTCTAAGTGCAGATATATGTTCTTCATTCTAGTATATTTTTCCCCATCATCAACCACCAGCTACCCCACCAGTGATTGATATTCATTTATCACTTAGAGGCACCTAAAAGGCTCAATGGATGGAGGACTGGACCTGGAGTCCTGTTCAAAACTGGTCTCAGATCCTAACTACTGTGTGACTCTGGGCACAGAGTCTTCCTCAGTTTCCTCATCTACAAAATGGAGATAATAATGGCAACTATGTATTAGGTTTGTCATATTAAATGAGATATTGGTTTTGTAATAATAGCTTTTTACTTTCTTTTTAAAATTGTAGTAAATTTCTTTAATAACTTTTTTATTTTCAAAATATATGCAAAGATAGTTTTCAACATTCATCCTTGCAAAACCTTGTATTCAGTTTTTTCTCCCTCCTTCCCCCAACCTCCTCCCCTAGATAGCAAGTAATCTATGTTAAACATGTGCAAGTCCTCTATACATATTTCTATAATCATCATGCTACACGAGAAAAATCTGATCAAAAAGGAAAAAAAATGAGAAAGAAAACAAAAAGCAAACAAACAGCAACAAAAAGGTGAAATACTATGTTGTGATCCACATTCAGTCCCCATAGTCTCTTTCTGGATGCAGATGGTTCTCTCCATCACAAGTTTATTGGAATTGAAATGAAGGATTGCACTCTTTGTTATAATGTGTTGGTGCCTGGGAAAAGCAAGCTCAATTTAGAGTTTTTTTCCTGCAAAGCACTTACTCCATAAAGTTATCTTTCTAATGCTGCTCTAGTCAATAGATAAAGTTTCTGTCCTCCATCTTGACTGTCTTTAATCTACTTCTCTGCTGAGTCAAATTGGTCCCTTGGGACTTGGTCCCTTCATCAGACTGAAATCTTTCATGGGCCCCAGTTATCCCAGCTGAAACATTTTAAGTTACATCCTTATGAGAGACTCCTTCACCTAAGATCATTGATATAATTGTCAACAGCCCAGTCATGCTCACGGTTCAGATTGCAGTGCAGCACAGGTCATTGTCACCATTGTTGCTTCCTCCCTCAGAAGCAGCTAGGCCATGGCTTTATGGTGATATATGTCTACATATATGTATACATCTTTTTATGTGTGTATAAATATAATCTTATGGGACAATAGAAAAAAAAACTCACTGTATTTGGGATACAATTATTTATGCTTTCCGGTAATAACTAGAATGAGCATAGCACTTTATATACATTAATTGGTTCTCACAGAAATACAGTGAGGCAAGAGTTATAGGAGTTACTCTCTCCATTTTGTGGGTCAGCTCAGTGACCTGAAAGACAGGATGATGTGGTACAAAGAATCCTCCATTAAAAGGAAGAGGAATTGGGTTATCATTTTAACTTGGTAACTCACCATCTATGTGATTTTAGGCAAGTTAATGAATTTCTTTGGGCCTTAATTTCTTTCTCTGCAAGTGAAGCAGTTAGATGAGATGATCTTTAAGATCAGCTTTCAATCAATGATACTATAATTTTCCCTTGACTACACAGATCATTATCAAGACTCCATAAAGCCACTGGTGAATCAGGAATCACCTTTACCTTTCTTGAAAGAGCTGGCTTCCCCAAAATCGGGTGCCTGGATAAGACAAAGTCTATTTCCTATTCCTGATTTGCATTTCCCTCCCCTGTTTCCCCATTGGTTAAGTACCACAGAGCTTACAATCTATATGGAGTATATAACTCCCTCCACATGAATCTATACCCTTAAATTTTGGCACCCTCTTCTCCTTACTTTAATCCAGTTTATTCACAAGTGTTAAATTTATAAACCCATTTAACAATGGGGTTGGATTAGCCAGTTTCAGGAGATTTTAGTTTTCTTGGTTTTACTGAGAGACAGTTAACTTAAGACTTCAAGACTCTTTCCCTGACAATGGAGCAACCAGTTTTATATGCAGAAGCATCATTTTGAAACATATTCCTGACAGTGTCTGAGGCAGGATTGAACCCAGCTTTTCCTGACTCTGAGTGCAGTGTCCTTCCCCCACTCACTATCTCTTAGAGCCATTTAGAATGTCAGATGGGGTAAAACATTGTAAAGTTCTATACAGATGTAAGTCGTTATTTTCAATGTATGTAAATTTTGATATATATACTCCATTTTCAATGAATGGAGTGTACCTCAGTTGACACACAATTTCCTACAGAGTGGCTTGGTTTTTAGTTCAAAGGAAGGGCTAATGCCTATCAGGTCACCCAATTCCCCCTGCCAACTTCATTCTCTTGGGCACAAAATAACATAGAAATCTCTCATTTGTGAGATTATTTAGACAGAAAGTTTTCAACAAAAGCTGATTTCAGAGTTTTCCTGCATTGCCTCCTGGGCTCTGGGTGGATGCTATGTGGGAGCAGTCAAGTCACAAATTCTGCCTGAGACAAATACCTGTGAACATCCACCCACACCTTAAAATGGTAATGCAGGGGAAATGCATTAGATAAATGCCATCTCTGCTGCCAGTCTCCCTTCTGCCTTTCTACATTCTCATGCAATGTAAATCATGATTCAACATGACTCCTGGCCCACCTATCATATTCTTTGACTTTCCTTCCATGGATGGTACCCGAGTGCAACAAAGGTATTTGTGTTCTAGTAGAAATGGCACCAGATTTGGGGACAGAAAGGTCTAAGTTCAAATCTTAGTCACTCTGACTATGGCTATATTTCTTGTTTAAAAGTCAGAGATACTAGATTCAAATCCTGATTACTGAAAACTGCTTTTGTGACTTGAAGCAAAGGTCATGATGATTAAATAGCTTGCTGCCAAATGACCTGTGAAGACATGGCCCAACCAATGTTCTCTCCATTTCCATTGTATCTCTAACTTAAAGTGAAGCTGAGTTTTGATTGGGAAGGCTTGTGGCCATACCAAATTTCTTCCTGGTAAAGGGACCATTTAGTTCAAGACAACTAAATGTTCTCCAAGAATTTTTATAGCTCTGAATCTGTGATTTTATTGTAATCTTCTGCCTTATGCCAGTAGAGTTTTGTTCCTGGAACCCTTGATGCACTTGTGAAGTTTTGAGCAATGGCTCCTTTCCTCAGGTGGTCCTACAGAAAAGAATCTTGGGGAGGGTTTCTTCTGGCAAAAATGACAGCCCTTTTGAGTCTGTAGAGAATCAGACATGGCCTTAAGGTCCTGGGGACCAATTTGCTGCAGCATTCTGAATTATCTTGATGTCTTGACACTAGTCTGGAATTTTCAAAATTAAAAACATATGTATGAAAATTAGTAATGGGAATGGAAGAGTAATAGAATTATAATTTAACATATTTTAGGTCAACACTAGTATGAATTTGGTATACTAATAGGAGATAGTAGTAGTTTCCTGAATAAACAAGACATTGAGCTAAGAACTAATTTGTTGGCATACATATAGTATACTAAATTATGGATAGTTAGTGGATAACCTTGGTTCATAGTTTCACCTTGAAATACCATACCATAGTGTATAGGTCATCAAACTTGGAGTCAAAGACATCTGAATTCAAATCCTCCCTCAGACCCTTAATAGCTATATGATGTTGGATTAGTCAGCTGATCTTTCAGCATCATTTTCTCAATCTGTAGAATGAGAAAAATACTAGGATTTAGTTCACAAGAAATTTGCAAAGATCAAATAACATTTGCAAATCTTAAAAAGATATATCAGCACTACTTTTAGCATATAAAGAAAAGCAGATGAGCATACCAATAATATGAATCTCCAAAACCCCAATGCTGAGGAACCAATGAAGCACTATATACCTGTCCATATTAATTCTGATTGCCGTTTGGCCATGGTAGAGTGGGAAATATGCTGACTTTAGATTCAAATCCCAGTTCTACAACTTATTGATGTTGAAAAAGTCACTTCATTCCTCTGTTGCCTCAGTTTTCTTGACTACAACATAATAATTGGAGTAGATTCTCATTGAGCTCTCAACTTATGATCCTATCATGCAGTCATTTTTGCCTCCTCTTCCTCTAAAGTGTTCCTCTGATACTTGCTCTGACATGGAAATCATTGGCAGCTTGAAATCCAAATCAGTAGCTTATGAACTCTGCTGTGTCCTAATAAGCTGTAGAGACTTTAGATATGATCTCATGCTGTACTGGAAGTCTTTCATTGCATGACTAACCTAGCTTAGACAGAGAGACTCTCTTCATTCTCTTGAGAGATGGTGACCAAATGATGAAGATTTTTAATCATCATTTAAAACAGTAAACTTAGGGATGTTGCAATCTATATAGGTGGAGCCAGTAACTGAGCCAATGTAACAAAAATCCTTTAAATCTGAGGTACCGTCATAACAATGCAGTTATTTTCCAACTCATTAGCCCTTAAATCAGAATCCTTGAATGCTAAATAGATGGGAATAGTACCCAGTACCTCTCCAGTGAAATTAACTTTGAAATATTCTAACATTATTTGGGAGCACTTTCAACTCTATTTTGTCAACTGAAGTAAATTTTATTTAAACTGATCATCTCCACTGATAAAATGTTGATGAGAAATGCATTGATTTCTGGCATCAATCAGCAGTATTTCTCCAAACCTTATTGATGGGGTGGCTGGTTATTTTTATTTTTTGACAAGAGTGTATACAAAAGTTTTGATACTTTTTCAAGGTAGCCCAAGTTTATTCAGAAACTTCCTTTGTGCAATCCTTTCCTCTACAATTTCTCTAGACAATGCATTCTTTTATTTCCTAGGCTGTGAAGGACACAGGAGGTAAATTACATTTTTAGTTCTTCAGGGAATGAAGTTGAAAACATGAGCTAATTTTAGCAGCATTTTTGTGGGTATTTTAGACGATGTGGTCTCCCTGAATTTGTTTTTGGTTTTCTTTGTTAATTATGGACTATGTATGTTAGAATTTGTGGAATTAATGATGATGTCTATTTGTCTTTTTGTTTGTAATAATTAAAATCATGAAATCAAATATTCACTAAAGAAAGGTATATTTCTTGCCTCTTCCATTTTTTTTTGTTCTAAGCTCTATTTGCAAAGAGTGACAGAGGGGAAGGGGATTTGATTTGAATAGTACACAATTGTTGAACATTTGTAGAATGTTGTTCAAGTTTTTTGAAGATCAGTTGAAGGAAATGAAGATGTTTTATGTAAAAGAGGAGATGGGTTGGCTAGCTCGGTAGCTGTCTTTAAGTATATGAAATAGTGTCATAAAAAGCAGCAGGTAGACTTGTTCTTGATTCTGGGGGACAGAATTAGGGGTATTGGCTGGAAGTTATTGCTGTTCAATCATTTTTTGAGTCATGCCTGACTCTTTGTGACACCATTTGGGATTTTCTTGGCAAAACATGCTGTTTTGATATTTCCTTTCCCAGCTCATTTTACAGATGAGAAAACTGAGACAGGGCAGAAGTTATAGAGTCAAATTCAGTTTTGATGTCAGGAAAATCATTTCATCTGTGGGAGCTATCTAAAGGGGAATGGGCTGTCTTGAGAAATAGGGGGTTTATTTTCTTTGGAAGTTTTCAAGTTGAGGTTGGAAGACCACTTGTTCAGGACATTACAATGGGTATTCCTTTTAGGAATGAGCTGGAATCAATCAAATCCCTGAATCTTTTTTTTTTTTTTCAATTTCTGTAGAGTCCTAGCCTTGGAGTCTGGAAGACTGCCTCTGATAGTAATTAGCTGTGTGATGCTGTGTAAGTCATCAAAATTCCTTCAGGTTTAGGCAAATCACTTAACCACTGTTTGTCTCAATTTCCTCAATTGTAAAATGGGGACAATACTAACATCTAATTCATGGGGTTGTTATGAGGATCAAATGAGATAACATTTGTAAAGTGTTTTGAAAATCTTAATCATTTTAAAGAGTTTTAAAACTCTCCATAAATGATAGCCATTATTATTATTGTTATTGTTAGAACTATTGTAGTAGTTGTAGTAATAGTGGTAATAGTAGTAGGAGTAGTAGAAAGAGGAGGAGTAGTAGCAGCAGCAGCAGCAGTAGTAGTAGTAGCAGTAGTAGCAGAAGCAGTAGTAGTCCCTTAAAATTAATCCAACTATTTACTGGGAAAATGAAAATGAAAATGACTTAGGGATATATTACCAGTGTTGTTGACAAAAATAGTTTAAAATGATAAAATTCATTGTTGGAAGCACAGAGGGATATGTATTCTATTTTTTTTTGGTGAAATCATAAGTTGATTCAATCTTTTTGGAGTGCACTCTAGGGTTAGATAATTAGAGCTCAAGACTGATCATATCTTTTAACTCAGTGATCCCACTAGTAAGACTTACAGCCTAAGGGTATTATGTGATGGGAAAAAACCCTGTATGTACAAAAACAGTTGTTGTGGCTTCATTTGTTATAGTAAAATACTGGAAGGAGCCCATATGTCCAATGATTGGGCAATGGCTAAATAAATTGTGGTGTATCAATATAATGGAATATTATGGCACCATAAAAATGACAGATATGAAGAATACCAAGAAATATGGTCAGACTTACAAGAAGTGATGCAGAGCAAAGTGGGTGGAATAAAAGCAGCACACAGACTGATTTTATATATAAATAATAGCAACAGCATCATGCAAGTTTAGAGATAGAGATCAGATAAGGCTTATGGAATATACAAAATGCTAACATTATTATTTTCTTGAATTTTTTAACCCTTTTAAAAACATTATCCAACCAAAATTACTACAACTACTATAATAATACTAACAATAACAATAATAATACTAATAATGGGTAACATTTATTGAATACTTACTATATATGAGGAACTGTGCTAAGTACTTGAGATACAAAGAAAATCAAGGGGAAAAAAACAAACCAGTTGCTGCCCTCAAGGAGCATTTATTGCAGTGGTGGGGGTAACATGTAAATACTTAGTTGCATATAAGGTATATGAAAGACAGACAAAAAGTAATTGGGAAAGCAGCTAAAGAGATTACCAGTTGCTTGGAGTTTAAGGCTTTTTTCATGGCTTAATTCCTCATTTTTGATTTGATTTTTTTTTGTTGGATTTATTATTTAATTTATAATTCAGTTGGATCTAGTTCTCTTCAAGAAGCATTTATTAAGTGTTGATTATGTGCCAAACTTTGGAAATACGAAGACAAGACAAAAAAAGTCACTTCTTTCAAGGAGTTCACATTCTACTGGTGGCTACAACTATTAAATAAGCTTATAAAAAATGATATGATTAAAGTATGAGAATCCTGACAATTGTGGGAATGGGTAAAGCCTTTCTGATCTAAGTATTTAAGAAATACTTAGAATTTCCTTTATGTGCTAAAAATTAATGATTCTCTTGCCTATTATATTTGCCTCATATTCAAATCATTATTTTTTGGTGATTTCTATAATAATACATTAAATATGATTAAGAAGTTTCACTTTGTTTCAATTTCTCCATCCACTACAGCATGCTGATTATGCCTGTTAACAGTTTCTATTAGTGCAGATAAATCATTTTTATGGCTCATTTTCATATTCAATGAACTTGTCCCAAGTCAAATTCATAAGTGATTACTAAATGCCTACTTCTCAGCTAGGCACTGTGCTAAGTAGGGGATACAAAAAAAAGGCAAAAGAAACCCAAAGTTTACAGGGCACTTTAAGTGTGGCAATGTAATTGAAGTCAAATATTCTACACAAAGGCAGATAGATGGCCTAGTAGATAAATCACTGGCCCTGGAGTTGGAAGAACTTGAATTCAAATCTGGCCTCAGACATGAAATGGGCAAGTCACTTTACCCTGTTTGCCTCAGATCTTCATCTATAAAATGGTCTGGAAAAGAGATTGGCAAACCCTTCCAGTGTCTTTGCAAGGAAAACCCCAAAATGAGGTCATGGAGACTCTACAAGAAAGACTCAACAACAAAAATCCATAAAACTCAGTGATGTACACACTCTGGGTACCTTTAGCTGAATTTCCCATTTGAGGCAACTGAGAGATTTGAAGTGGTTTATCCATAGGATCACACTGAATGTCAGAGATAGGATTTAAACCTACATTTTCCTGACTCCTAATTCAGTGATCTACCTACTAGGCCATCCAAGAGCATGAAGAAAATCTTGATTACAGCTTTGGAAATTCCTCAGCATCAAGTTGGACTTTAAAATGTTTAAAAATGTCATATTCTTAAAAAATTCATATACACAGAGCCCCACAGCTGCTATGAGTACTCCAATAATTTCAGATCTTGAGTTCACAGGGTCACAGATTTTGAACTAAACATCCTCATTTTTTCAGATGAAGAACCTGAGGTCTAGTGAGTTTAAATGCCTTGTCCAGAATCATAAAGGTAGTAAGTGATAAATGATGAATTTAAACACAACTTTTCTGCCTTCAAATCAAATTTTCTTTCCATTCTACCATACTGGTTGCCTTTTCTTGCTCTCTATCTAAGCCCAACTCTGCTCTAATCTGTGAATATTTTAAGCACTGGCTAAGGATCTGATAACTGGTCCTATGGAAAAAGCATAAGCAACCGGACCTATTTCATTGACACAAATATCTTATTCCTTTCCTACTCCCTGTCTCCACTGGATAATTAACATAAACACTTGGAAATAAATATGAGAAATAATGGTAGGACTGATTGGTAGTGAGTGAGTAAATACCCATGAAAGACATCTTTTAAAATCTGATAACAGAGTTTTATCTGAGCTATGGACAAAAAAAAAGTTTCAGCCAATTATCATCTAGTCTACTTAAGGACCAAACTAAGAAATACATATATAGCAATGTCTCAGTTTGAAAGCAGAAAGGGAACATTCGAGGTCATAATTTGAACTCTAGTCAAAATATGTTTTTCTTTCCAATTGCTTAGGTGTATGGAGGAGATATGTACAGTCAATTCAATAAAAAGGGAAGGTTGGTGGTACAGTGGATAGAGTACCCAGCATGGAGTTAGGAAAATGAGTCTTAGAGTCAAACTTTTACTAGCTGTGTGATTCTGGGCAAGTCACTTAACCCTGTTTACCTCAGCTTCCTCATCTGCAAAATGAACTGAAGAAAGAAATGGCAAACCACTCCAATATTTCTGCCAAGAAAATCTCAAATGAGATCACAGAGAGTTGGACATGATTGAAAACAACTGAACAACAAAATCTCTCTTAAGAATGCCAGGTGCTGTTATATTGGTTGAAGTAATTTCCTCCCTGAGATTCTCTATCTCAATAAAATGATTACATGTATATACATATATGTACAAGCACATATATGTGTATATTATATACAATGAACATATATATATAAGCTTGTCTGAATTTTCACATAAACACACTAGTGTATATGTATATATACAGATATGTATGCATACCTATATGTATCTATATGAACATATATGTATAAATATTCACATGTGTGTATATATGCCATATATGTAATATATCATACACCACATACTGTGGTGTGTGTGTGTGTGTGTGTAAAACATGTACCATTACTCTCTCTCTATTTATCTACCTACCTACCTATCTATTAATCCAATTGTTTAGATTTTAATAGTAAGGCTACTGAACTTGGAAATGGATTATTGGAATATGTGTCAGCTCCAAAACTTACCAGATTGGGGATCCACTGTGGCAAGCCATGTAACTCTTTTGAATTTTAATTTCCCTCTTTGTAAAACAGAACATAATAATTGCGGTTCATTTGTTTGGTACTTAGAAGTTTACTAAGGGATGAATATTATCTAAGTTTATCCTTGCTGTCATGGTGGCAAAAGTACTAGTTTTGGAGTCAGCTGATGTGAATTCAAATTCTGGTTCTGAAGTTTTCTACTTGTGTGCTTTTAGGAAACTCATTTGCCCATAGGTGGCCCCTCTAATATCTGAGGGAATGGGTGGTAAAGGTGCTTGAAATATATAGTCTCTAAGGTCTTGCTTGGCTTTAAATCTAGGATCCATAAGCAACAACTCACTAAGGAAGATAGCCCAGTATTGTTAGCCTTGGAAAAATAATCTTCCTTGTAGGGTTGGGACTTGATAACCTGGAAAGTGCTACAGCAAATAGAGTTATAATTATATTTTTTCTTTTGTTGTAGAAAAATGTGTTTCCATAGGTATTAAAAATGATTTTGCACTATCTTTTTGTCATTCTGTGTGTCTTTGAGGTGAGAGGGTTATTTTTCTTTATTGTTTTTGTAGGTTTTTTTTTCTCCTTAAAATAAATTATCTTTTGGCGCTTAACCAAAGGATTCCTGAAAATATCAACTAAATTACATTAAACCAAGTGTCATTGTTAATCTTTCTTAATAGGCTCTGACAAACATAAAGCTAAGCTACAAATGTATCTTCCTCCCCTCTCTCCATCTTCTATCATCTAGAAATTTCAAAAAGAGAAATTTATTTCTCTTATTTTATCTTTGTTAACTTCTAGGTGATGACATTCTAAGGTAATTGAGGCAGCAGACATAGCAGTAAAATTGTCAAAGTCCCTTTTCCCAGTCTCCAGTCCTTGCCTCACTCTGCTGCCCAAATAACCATCCAAGGTCTGGCCATGTATCTTTTTTGTTCAAGAAACTTTGGTGGCTCCCTCTTGTCTCCTGGACAACATCCATCTGTCCACTTTGGCATTTGAAGCCTGATAAAACATGGCTCCTTCTAGTCTTTCCAGATTGACTTCAAATGATTTCTCTTCACACCTCCTTGGTTATTGCCCAAGTGACATTATGGCTGTTGCACTCATACAATGTTCTGTCCTGATTTTAATGAACAGCAATTCTTGAAGTGCACTCACTACTCTACTTTACCTCTTTGAATTCTGGGCTTTGTCTCAGGTCTTTTTCAGGGGTCACCTCCTCAAGGAAGCCTTTCTTAATCTCCCTAGTTCATTGGATCATCGACTGAGAACCAGAAGGGAATTTAGACTCTCACTCCTTCAATTTACTGATGAGGATTTTGAGACTAATGAGCTTCGCATAGCTCCACAAATAGGGAATATCAGACAAATGATTATTCACATTTATATAGCCTCCACTATGTGCCAGGAACCATGCTAACCACTTGGAATGATCATCTCCTTTGATCCTCACAACTATCCTGGGAGGTAGATAACATTATAACCTCCATTTTACAGATGAGAAAGTGGAGGCAAACACAGGTTAAGTGACTCACCCAGGAGCATACAAATAGTATGAGTCTGAAGTCAAATTTGAACCGGGACCTTTCTGAAACTAAATTCAACAGAACTTGGGTTCATCTTTCTCTGTCTCTCTTGTCTCTCCATTCTCTGCCCCGTCTGCTTTTGTCTGTCTATCTATATTTCTGTCTTACTTTCCCTCCTTCCTCTATCTCTCTCTGCTTTCTCTCCTTTTCTCCATTCTGTCTTTGTCTGGTTCAGTCTCTCTGTCTCTTTCTCTTTATCTCACTCTCTTCCTTCCTCCTCCTCCTTCTTTTCCTCTCCCCTCCCTCTATTCTCTATCTGTTTCTGTTGCTCTCTCTCTCTCTCTCTCTCTCTCTCTCTCTCTCTCTCTCTGTCTGTCTCTCTCTGTGTTTCTGTGTCTCTCTCTGTGTCTGTTTCTCCTTATCTACCTCCTTTCCCTCACTCCTTCTTTCCCTCCATTTTCTGTTTCAATCACTCTATCTTTCTGTCTTACTTTCCCCTCCCTCTCTCTTCCTTCTGTGTCTCTTTCTCCAGGTTTCTCTCTTTATATTTCTCTCTTTATATGTGATATCTCCCAGTAGAACATAAATTCCCTGAGAGCAGAATCTATTTCATTTTTGGTCCCTGTAACACCAATATGGAGCATATTATACAGGATATAAAAGGCTCTCCTTATAATGTAAGATATAAATCCTTGTTGAATTTTTTTCAATGACTTCTGACTTCCTTTTACATGAATATGTGTGCCATCTAAAAAATGGGGATGTTAATATTTCAATCCTACAAGGATCTCTGAAATGAAAGAGATATCTGAAATGAACTCAGGATTCCACTTTGGGCTTCATATCCCTAATACTTGGCAGAGTGCCTGGCTCATAGGGAGTGCCTATTGTTTGAGAAACAATTCTCTTATCTGAGATTCATAGCCTATTGAAAGCTTAGACTTGAGTAGGTCATACAGCTAGTTAATTACAGATAAGATTCAAATCCAGTTATCCTGAGTCTTACACTTCAATCTGTTAAAGATCTCTCTCAATTTTTGTTATATATATATATATTTTTTTTATCAAGAAAGCTAATAAAAGGAAACTAGCCTGGGAGGGTCCAAAATAATAGATAGCTCCTTAATCTTTCTTTCTCTTTTTTCCCTTGTAATATACATATAAATCATATTTGTATGTTTTTGATTTCTAATTGTTTAATATTACTTAGGATGGTATTTAATTTATGTGCCTAAAGGGTCTGGTGAGAAGTACTAAAGTTAAAGGCTGTGGCTTCCCCTCTGCCTTTAAGAAATCTGGTAGTATACAGTTGTTTACTAAACAACTACAATTGAGAATGGAGAGATCTGTGATTTTAGAGATTATCCAAGATTTAGAAAACAGAATTTCAGGTTATCCAGTGTACCCCTTTTCTCCATTTAATTGATGGAACTGATACCTTTGTGGATTAAATGGTTAGCCCATTCTCATACAAAAGTGAGAATCAAGTCCAAGTCCTCTATCATTGAAGCACTTTCTTCTTAAAGTGATCTCCTTTAAATGATTGTGTTAGCAATTGACAATTGATATGAATCATAATTATGAATCACCAAAAGGATAGTGGTGGCAGAACCCAATATTTTTCATTATGAAGCTTCCATTGCTCTCCTTTCCTGCTCCAAGAACAACAATGTGGGGATCTCAGGAGAGAATATAAAGTTGCAAAATATTTTCAGGAAACATTCAAGGAAATCAGTGATCCCACTCTCTGTGATAGCTCAGTTTCAGACATATATGCCAACTGCCAAAAATGATTCAAAACAGCTTACAATGTGAAGCACAATATAAAACTGGACAGTTACAGAGTTACTTATCCAGACATACACAAATAGAAGCTAGTTAGAGACCAAAGAAAGAGTTGTCACTAACTAATTGCTGTAAAAACATTGAATTGGACTCTATTTCTTGACAGCAAATTTGAAAAAGGGAAATGCACTGGCTTAGATAGTTCTTGTTTTAAAAAAGACAACAGAAAAATCCATCTGGGGAGAGAATATTTTGTCTGACACTGAGTTCTAGGATTTTCCTCATATATCAGCACTTAATATAAAAACAATAGACTATACAATGGATGATGTTCTGTTTCCCAAACTTCATGGAAATCTTACTTTGAGATGGTTCTTATATTGATTATCAGTACTGAGAGCAATATTCAATCCTAAACCAAAGAAGGTATTTCTGTGGGGAGCTGATATAACATTATCCAAGCACATTGCATTACAATGATCTGTCTTTTTAATTGTTTTATTCATCATTAAAAGTTGTCATTGTTGTCATTCAATTGTCTCAATTATGTCCAAGTCTTCATGACCGTATTTGGATTTTCTTGGCAAAGAGTGTGGAGAGGTTGCCATTTCCTTCTCTGTATCATTTTTATAAATGAAGAAAGTGAATTGCTCAGGTCCACACAGTGTCTGTGCTATGATTTGTACTCAGGTCTTCCTGACTTCAGGCTCAGTACTCTATCCACTTTGCCACTTAGCTAGCTGCTCTTTAAAAAAATCAGTAAGCATTAATTTTCTCTCCTTCCTGTTGGAAAAAAAAATAGAAAAAAAACCAATGGAAACTAATATGCAGAATTATAGGAAAACAAATTGCAATGGTCATGTCTTAAACACGTCTCATTTTGCATTCTAGGTCCTTCTCCTCTCTGGCAGGAGCAGCTTGTTTATTATCAGGCCTCTGGAATTATCGTTGGCCAATCATGTATCTTAATATGGGTCTAGAACTTGGAGAATCTAAAGGAAGGGATAGTTAACATATCCCTTAGACTGTCTTAAAATGCAGATTTCTTAAGTAAGCCATTGGTAAATGTTGGGTCATATATCCAACTCGTGGCTCTTTGTTGAACATGCAAACTTTTATATTCTGTATTGCTGAATAAGGAGAGACTATGCTTTAGCTGTAGCAGGTTTCTAGGAGGCAGAAATGACATTCTATTGGAGAGCCTGAGATACCCAGATAGAGAGTGGTTAGCAGCAATACAATGCTTAGATCACTATTTTCCCCTCAAAATATTACTTATAATATATGTGGATAATGACTCGGTCCAAATCAACTATTTATTGTGTCTAGTATATGGTATACTAGAAAATAGACTAAGTATAATAGATTCAAAGACAAAAATGAAACCATCCATGCTTTGAAGCAGCTTATGTTCTTTGCCATATGAAAATGGTATTAGTGTTGTGGGGGAAAAAGAAACCCAATAAAATTCATAGGTAGATATTGAGGAAATGATGAGACTTAGAGACTGGCCTATGAAGCTAGTGCCTACTTCGGAGGGCATCTGAGATAAGACTGGCTTACATCAAGGACATTTCTCCCCAGGGCTGCCATAGCCTCCATATTTGAGGAAATATGAATGTCTTGCATATTTATAGGCTCTTGTGAGACCTTTGTAGTCCCTTCCCCATTCCATCTGAGTGATAAAATAATGATTGTCCTTTATCTAATACATATTGTTGACTTGAGGGCTTCTGTAGGAGCTGATAGTTTTTTTGCCTACATCTATGTAGCCTAGAATATCCTAATATTCCCTTGCTGCTGTAGAGGGGATACTGCATCTATTACAAAGGAGCTATATATTATACCATTAGAATGGGAAGGTCTTGAGAATAGCTGCTGGATTTGTGTTTTCTTTTGTATCACGTGTAGTTAACATAGTTTAAGCAACTAAAAATAACTTCTGTTGACTGTCTGACTCATGAGATGTTTCCTATTACACTGAAAACATGAGTCTAATTGAAAAAAGTTCATTTGGCCAGAATTAGGACCACTATTCAGATCAGGATAGAAATAATTTTTAGGTGGAAAGAACTCCTGAAGACTTTTCCAGGCTTAGATAATTTACCTGTATGAGATCTTCCCTTATGTTTGCTACTTTTCATCTTGTTTTAGTGACCTTATGCAATAAAATCATTTAAACTCTCAGGGTTCAAGGCAATTTTATTTTCAATGAATTCATTATTAATTAACTAATTTATTTATTTTGCTGAGGCAGTTGGGGTTAAGTAACTTGCCCAGGGTCACAAAGCAAGGAAGTGTTAAGAGTGTGAGGTCAAATTTGAACTCAGATCCTTCTGACTTCAGGGTTGGTGCTCTATCCACTGCACCACCTAGCTGCCCCTATTATTATTTATTTTTAACATTCTTTTCTTTTCAAAGTTTTAGTTTTACATTCGCTCTCTTCCTTCCACCTTTTCCACACCCAATGAGAAGACAAACAATACATTATCAATTATACATGTAAAATCACGCAAAACTTATTTCTGTATTAATCATATCATAAAGAAAAAAAAGGAGGAAGGAAGGAAGAAAAAAAGAATTATCCTTCAATTTCTACTCATAGCTTATCAGTTCTCTATCTCAAGGTGGATATTTTTTTTCATTTTTTTACTAAAGCTTTTTATTTTCAAAAGATATGAATGGATATTTTTCAACATTCACCCTTGCAAAAACTTGTATTCCAATTTTTTCCCCGCCCTTCCTCCCAACCCTCTGCTAGAGGCAAATAATCCAATGTATGCTAAACATGTGCAATTATTCTATACATATTTTCCACAATTATGCTGCACAAGAAAAATCAGTTCAAAAAGGGAAAAAATGAGAAAGAAAACAAAAAAGCATGTAAACAACAACAAAAAAACTGAAAATACTATGTTGTGAGCCACACTCAGTTCCCACAGTCCTCTCTCCTGGTGCAGATGGCTCTCTTCATCACAGTACCATTGGAATTGGTCTGAACCATCTCATTGTTTAAAAGAGCCATGTGCATCAGAATTGATCATTGTATAATCTTGCTGTTGCCATGTATAATAATCTCCTAGTATCTCCAGGCCTCAGAATTTCAGAAAATTGGATAGCATTTTTTCATCATGAATCCTTTGCAATTATCTTGGATCACTATATTGATCTGAATAGATAAAGCCCTTCACAATTGATCATCATTGCATCATCGCAACATTGCACAATGATCTTCTGTTTCTTCTCACTTTACTTTGCATTAGTTCACATAGGTCTCATTATGTGTTGTTTTTTTTTTTTTTTTGAAACTACTCCCTTGCCATTTCTTATAGCTCTATAGTACTCCATCCCAAAAATCTGCCAACGGGGGGCGGAGCCAAGATGGCGGAGTGAAAAGGTGACTCTCTGCGTCCTCCTCCGAACTTCTCTCAAATCAACAATAAAATAAGCCTCTGAACTGATCTTCAAGTCAAAGAATCAGGAAATATTTGGATACTGCTTGCAGATATCTCTGAAAAACTT
>JAJPUD010006310.1:33489-48142 GCA_023553655.1 Myrmecobius fasciatus
TATATATATATATATATATATATATATATATATATATACACACATATATATATATATGTCTTGATTTCTATTATTTCCTATGTTATACTAGCTCCTGTTCTTATTGAGGGAATGGGGGAATATGAGGTAATTATATATTCCATAAAAGGAAGCCATGGAATAGGAGATAGTAGACTGTCTTCAGAGGCAGAAAGATCTGAGTTTAAGTGATTTGTAGGTTTAACAATTTATTTATGCCCTAGACAAGTTTCTTTTTTATATTCTATAATGCTATTTTTAATTTTTCAATTTATTTTGCTTTTCAGTTAAGCATTTATTTTCTTTTTGCTCCAATTATTCAAAATAAAAAACAAATTTACATACTCAAAGACCTTGCATATTGAAGGAAAATACATTTCCATCTTTGTCCCTATCCAAAAATGTATATCCCATCTTTCATTCTGAATCCATTACCACTATATCAGGAAGTGAGTATCATGCTTCTTTAGTCCTTTAGAATTTGCCTGGTCATTACAACAGCCAGAATTCTCAATTCTTTCCAAGTAATTTTTCTTTTAAATGTTTTTGTTATTGAAAAAATCATCTTCCTGTTTGTGGCAACTTAAATCTGCATCAATCCATTTAAGTCTTTGCAGGTTTCTCTGAAACTAACCCCTTCATCATTTCTTATAGGAATACAGTACACTATTCTATTACATTCACATACCAAAATGTGTTGAAACATTTCCCAAGTGATGGACATCCTTTTAGTTTATAGTTCTTTACCTTTACAAAAAGAGTAACTCTTTTGTTGATATAAGTGCTTTTCTTCTTCCTTTAATCTCTTTAAAAGCCTTGTTGAAATATCATTGGGTTGAAAGTCATAATTTAGTGATGGGGTGGTTCTAATTTGAAATTATTTTCTCTATTAGCTGCACAGATTCACAGATCCATAAAAAGAGCATCAATGAACCTATTTTTCCCACAGTCCCTCTGATATTTGTCATTTCTCTTTTTTTATCTTGGTCTAGGCAATTTTCTAAGATTCTTCGGTTTGAATTTTACTCTTGTTCATGAGAATAAATAGTTTTAGAAAAAAATTGATTATGTCATTTAGTAGAGAGAGTTGGAAAGATTCCTCCTCAACTCTTTGTGAGGTGTTGTGTTGGGACTAACTCTCTCGTTACCAGCCCGAGTCCTTCTCTTAGAACAGGAGTGAAGAGGCAGGACTCACGTGAATGGTCAAACATGGAGTCCATTTATTCCAAATTCTCTCAGCCTTATATACCCTAATACCTTATATAACTGTAGCATACTGTGCATGTAGGACCACATAAACAACTTGATATTGTGTGTAGATGACTCTTTGCACTTGATATCACTCTGCTTTAATTACAACACAGGTTTTCTGTGTTCTGACTTCTACTGACTTCTCAGGAAAGCCAAAATCCTTAGGGGGAGATAGGGAGCTGAATCAGACATTGTCAGCAGGTTCCTTCTGGGCTGAAGGGCCTTATACCTCACCCAGACTTCCCCCACTATCGGTGGTCCTCTACATTGAGGTTAAATTACATATACTTGATTGACCTCATGTAGGCAATAGGTCGTCTCTATTTGGGCTATTTGAGATGCGGGTAAGTCAATATATTTTGGGGAACCCAAAATATAAGCTTTGTATGTACTAAAAAAAGCATAGGGTGCAATCTAAGCATTTCTTGTAATCATCTGGTTTCCCTGGAATATCTCTTAAGATCAGCCTGACATCTATAGAAAGCTTTTTGACTTTTGTGTTTTTACATTTACATATTAAATATTTTATTATACTTATATATATTTAATATTTTTATATTTTAGCCACATGAAACTAGATTCAAATAATATTAATAAATGAAAAATAATAATCCACAGATACAATAAACACAGAGCTTAGTGTATCACAGACCATATGTGTGTGGGGGGTGGTTTGACTTGATTATTAGTTTCCTATCCCCTCAGGCAAAGACATCAACATGAATTCGGCTAGGATGAAACATTTGTTTCTGCTTCATAAACAGCATTTTAGCTCCCTCTAATTTCTGTTTGGGGACAGACTTTTCCAAGAGAATACAGAATAGCAGAGGAAATCAGTAGAGACTCCATATTATATGTTTTAATCCCATAAAAGTTTTGTAGTTTTGTTCTTCCCCTCCCCCTACATTTGGCCACCCTTGCCAATATAGGCTTGACAAATTTAATATTTCTGAAATGCATCTATTTAGTGAGTTAGATTATTTGTCTTTGTTCTCATCAAAATGTCATAGCTATGTCTTGTGCACTGATGTTGTTGGCACTGGCATTTTATTGTAGAGATAGGTATAGGATCTTAATATTTAGAGATTGAATAGATATTGGTAATCATCTTGAAACATCCCCTCATTTTACAGATGAAAAACAAAAAACCAAAAACTAAGGCCCAGAATTTACATGATCTACCAGAAAAAAATAGTAGGGCAGAGGTTTGAACTTGGATCATCAAATTTCCAATTCAAAAATTTATAACCTCCCTCTCTTATTGTATATATTGCTCCCTGAGAGGTAAACTGGTTTAGGAGAGAGAAAGAGAAAGCTGCCTTGAACTCAGAACTGAGATCCAGTGTCACTTTTAACATATACTGACTGTATGTGGTAAATCATTTAATTTTTCAGTATTCTGAAAAACTCTACAAATAAAAGTTTTATGCTTACGCTAGTGAAATCACAGACCTTTTTCATCTCCCTGTACAGTGTGCCACAAACATCAGAGGGATATAAGACAGTAAAAATTATTCTAATAACATTAATGGCAATTTTTCAAAACCCACCTCCACATCTGCCATTAATTGGCACACAATTAATAAAGTAGAACTATGCATGGTTATTTTTAACATCAGTGAAATTAACTCACAGACTCCATCCAAGCGAATTAACCTTCTCATTTTAAAATATATGTATTTATATAACTTATCTTCTGCTTTAATTTTGTTTTGTCTCTTTTTAAAAACAAAATCAAAATCTTATTAGATACTCCTGAATAAATCCTTTTTTTTCCTTTTATCTATTCTCACTTTAATGTAACCCTTGTCCCAGGTTCCCCCAAACTCTGTGTTCAAACAGACTGGTCCTGATTTTGAGAGGTCTCACTTTGAGAAGATCAGTTTTTTTCTTTCTGGCTTGTTATATTTCAGGGAAATCTCTAAATATGGTCATAGTATATAGCTTTTTTCTAGGCTTCCTAAAATGTGGTATCAGGGTCCCTAACTCCTAGAACAGCAATCAGGATGCTAAAGGCATATCAGGTATAAGACAGCTTTTTATTTCAGCACTCAGAAAATACATCATGCAAAGGTAGCTACTAAGGATTCATAAAATCATCAATACTTGTTAGCTTGCTTTTTGTTTTCTTTTCTTATTTTTTCCTATTTGATCTGATTTTTCTTGTGCAGCATGATAATTGTGGAAATATGTATAGAAGAACTACATATATTGTATTATTTGCCCTCTAGGAGAGGGGATGGGTGAAAGGGAGAGAGAAAAAAAAATAGAATGCAAGGTTTTGCAAAGGTGAATGCTGAAAACTATCTAAGCACTTATTTTGAAAATAAAAAAGCTTGAAAAATAAAAAAAAATTAGTAGATCAAAGAAATATCAACACTTTGGTAATTCAGTCTACCTGGAAAACTACATATACTTTGGAAGTTTCTGGAAAAAAAAACAATCTTATACCCACTGACTAACAGACTCACAGTAATGCAGATAAGTGTGTAAAAGTAATAGCAAGGTCCAGGTTCCCTGCCTGCCAATTATATAACTTTAGTCCTTCTACTTCAGAATTCATTATTCGGAAATGATCATCTTATCAAAGGACTCTATAAAACTGAACTTCTTGACTTTAGGATTTCTTCTGAATTAACTGCCTTCCCTTCTGCCCAAATGAGGTATATTCTCAAGATGTCTCTTTTCGGCCAGAAAAGCAATATATATGACCTGTCATGTATTTCTCCTGTAAATTCCTAACAAGTACACCAAGGAATAAGTGAGAGGAAAAAGAGACAAAGAGACAGAGTCAGAGACAGAGAAATAGAAAGACAAAGAGACAGAAAGAGAAATGGAGAGACAAAGGACTCATTAAATCCTTTTATATTGATCCTAATTAAAAAGGGTGGCTTCCTTGCAGAATTCATCCATCTAATGTTCAATTACCAATAATCAGTCAGTCAATATTTATTAGGCACATACTATATGCCAGGCACTCTGATGAGTGCTGGAGATACAAAAAAGTTGTTCATGATCTATTAGAGAAGGCAACAAGCAAACAATATGTACAGAAATGCTACATATAGAATAAATAGGAAGTAATCAACAGAGGGATTAGAAGTAAGAGGGGTTGGGATAGGCTTTCAGTAAAAGATGAAGTTTTTGTTTGTTAAACCAAATTTGTTTGTTAAAAAAGAAAGTCAGAGAGTTCAGTAGAGCAGAGAAGAGAAATTGTTCTAGGCATTGGGGACAATCAGAAAAAAATTCCTGGAGCTGGGAGATGTCACTGGATCCAAGAGTACATGTCAGGGAGTAAAATGAAAGAAGATGGGAAAGGTAGGAAGGGGCTAGGTTATGAAGAGCTTTGATTGTCCTACAATCAATAGGAAGCCAATGGAGTTTACTCTCCCTAGGAAATAACAGCTCTCATTAAAAGCCAATAAGTTAAGGCAGCAGTAGTCATGATCACATTTCATGGATGCCTACAAACAATGGTCCACACCATAGTATCATAGGGTTGATTGAGGAACTCATTGGGTTGATCAGGGGCTTCCAAATCAAATCTCTTCAGTTAAAAATATTTTTATGCTTTTCCCTGTTTCTATCATTAAATTTATAAATAAGTAGAAGATAAGAAAATGAAAAGTCTATGAAAGTTGGAAATCAAATGTAGCATGTGCCAAATAGTCCACTTTTCCAGAGCTGGGTAGGCTAAATTTATATCTTAGGGTTCTAGGACCTATTGAGGGGTTTACAGAGTTCTATTTTCTTTACCAACCATTGTTTTGTGGTTCTCCCATTGTGTGTTTCCTTAGTGGTTGGTGGTTAAAAACCCAATTATCATTTCACATCTGTTAATTTTTAAAAAGAAATATTTACTTTGAAGATTGAGTAGCAGGAACAAAGCCCAAATATTTTCCTCAATATCTCCTAGATATACTCTCCCATGTATTGCTTCATTCTCTGAGGAGAGTACACTTAATTTAGCTCACTTTCTAAATAACATTGATTCTGCCAAGTTTATCAAAATTTTTCTCCAGGATATATTTGTGTTACCTATTACTAGGTTGGAGTCCTAAAGTTCCCTCCTACAGATTGTGGTTTGAGACAACAATCTTGAACTGGCTCTGGAACCCAGAATTTTGAACCTCAGATGGCTAAGGCATCCTCCAGACTCAGTAATGTCTGGATGGCAATGTGCCTTAGACATCTTTTGGAACATATATGGTCATAACTCCCTTCATTTAGAAGGGGAAAATAATAGGGAGATTTTTTCTCTTACAACAATTTCTTTTAATTGACGTTGTGGGTGAGGAGTCACCAGATGAAGCAAAGAATAAAAGGATAAAACCAGTAGGCTTTGGGGAATGCCTCCACAGACTGTTGAAAAACCCATAAGCTGATTTGAGCTGGTCCTAGCACGTCCCTAGTCTTAGTCCAAATCATTGTGACTCTCTCAGAAGCAAATGCTCTAGCCTCATCTATATGGAGAAAAGCCATTGGAAAAATTCTGATTTTTTTTTGACAGACTCTCATTACATGAATATTTGTCCAATTACTTAAACCTACTATACGTATTATCTCCTATTAGAATGTAAACTTTTTGAGAAAAGTGACTGTCTTGCTTTTATTTTTTAATCTCTTGCAACTAGTATAGTTCTTTACACAAAACAAGCACTTAATAAATGCCTTTTATGTATTAGTTCTTTATGAATGCTTTTTTTTTCATTTATTCTTTCATTTTGGAAAAGCCCATCAAACTCAATTACATAAGGCATTAAATAACCAAACTATGTTTCTTGCTAGATGCATGACCTTGGACAATTCACATTGCTTTTCTGGATAGATTTCCTGATCTGAATAATAAAGTGATTGGACTGTGGGGGAAAAAAGAGAATTGATAGCTAGTTTTCTTTGATCTCTAGTGCCAGAAAATACAATGAAAATTTATTATTATTGAAATATCCCTTTTTCCTAAGAAGTCTAAAGAGGATGTTCTGAAGCACTAAAAGACTACAATGACAAGGTTTTATTTCATTTTTCTGGATACTGTTCTTTTTTTTTGGAATTTTATGCTTTAATCTTATACTTGGCTAATAATAAAGAGTATAATAGAGACATTTAAAATCCATTTTTAAAGTCCTGGTTAACCTCCAATGGCAAATGTGTTGAGTGATTCAAAACCCCAAATAGCAATTCATGAGATTCTTCTAAAGCTATGAGCAAATTTAATAAAATAATACTAGCAGTAGATACAGAAAATTGTTTAATTTGTTCATAAGTAGAAAGAAAAGTGCTTTTTAAAAACCACACTAAGCACCCATTCTGTTTTCATAGATCATAGGATTTCACAATTTAGGAAGCTCATAGGTGAGGACAAGAGAAATAAAACCAATTTCCTATGGCCATACAACTGGTAAGTGTAGAAGATGGAATTTGAACACAGATCTTCCACATTCTATTAATTTGTTCTTCTTGTTTAGTCATTGTCATGTTTAATTCTTTGGGATCCTGGGGATCATATTGTGTCCATGGGAATTTCTGACAGATACTTTTTGCCATTTCCTTCTCCAGTAGATTAAAGCAAACAGAGATTAAGTATTTATCCAAAGTCACACAGCTAGTAAGTGTCAGTTAAGATATAAACTCAGATATTCCTGACTCCAGGTCCAGTGTTATATTCATTCACTGTCATCTAGATGCCCCTCTTGATATATTATGCCATTATATATCTTTATCTATCTATTTGCATATATACATACATGTGTATGTATATTTATATATATGCATTTTTGTCTATCTCTAGATATCTATATATACCTGCATATATGTATCTTTTATATATGTAATTATATATCTATATATATAGATCTATGTATGTATAAACATATGTATATTTATATATAGATATCTTGATATATAGATATTTCTATATATATGTATATATTTGTCTATATCTATATATATATTGAAATATAGAAATATATATCTATACAAACACACACATTATATATATATATATATATTTATATATATATTTCTCTATACACACATTCATTTGTATATATGCATGTATATCTACATATCGCTCTCTCCACACACACACACATATATATATATATATATATATATATATATATATTTACACATATATATCTATACACACAAATATATCCATATATATGTCAATGCATGTACATGCATATGTATATATGTGTGTGTTTGTATGTGTGTATATGGGGCATGTTTGTATATATATTTGTGGGATTGGGGGAGGTTGGGTCACCTCTTGCCCAGGATAGAAGTATAATAGATACTTATGGGCCCAATCCCACCATTGATCAGCACAGAATCTTTGATTTACTCTGTTTCTGAGGCTGGTTTACCTTTGTCTAGAGATCTGAGAGATCCTCTTCTCCTGGAAACTCATCCCCTACTCATTTCCATTATACTACAATATAACTAATATTAGGTAGATATTTAAAATGATTTATTTTTTTGCATTAAAACTGCAAGAAGCAAATTTCTATTAGTAATACTAAAACTATACATTTATATGATACTTTATAGAAAGATAAATGTGACATAAGAGAAGAAGAGAGTCAGTCTCAGAATCAGAAAATCCTAGTTTCAAGTCATATTCCTTCTGTGTAATCTCTCAATGAAATCTTTAAGATTATAAATTGCAGAGAACTTGTTGATCATCCTTAGAAAGTGGAGTTTCCTCATCCAGGGAGTTCACTAAACTGATAAGTGGTGTTCAGTCTTTTTTCTTATCCACATCTCATAGAGCTCTATGGTTAATAAATCTCTTTCATTATGACAACCCTGTGAAAATTAGTGACAGTTTTGTGACTCCCATTTTACTAATGAGAAAACTGAGTCTTGGATAATGAAATGATTTCTTTCTCTCTCCTAAACTCTGGTCTAAAATAGCTATTTGTTTCATATCTGCAATGCGTAAATACCCCAAAATCAAAATTGAGGTCATTATCTGTATTATTAAATCTATCTAGTATAAAAACTACTTGTTAAGTTCATTTCACTAAGTATGTATTAAATGTGTCTACTATGTGCCAGAAACTGTTTGTAGCTATGGATTCAAGGACAAAAATGGGATAACCATTGTCTCAAAGAGCTCATATTCCCTCCTGACCCTAGGTAAGTTTTTCATCACTTTTTCCTTGGCCCGTTAAACAGCCTCCCACTTGGACTCTGTCTCATGTCTTTCTCCTCTGATTCACCATCTATTCACCTGCCAAAGTATCCTGAAAGCATTGCTCTTACCTTGTCAGCCTCCATATTTTAAGAGTACTCAGTATCCACTTTTTGTCCTTATAAAAACTCCTTATCTTGGTATGTCAGGGTCTTCCCAACTTGACTCCAATTTACCTTTTCAGACATATATTAGGTCAACTTCAAATCAGCCTTTTCACTGCTCCTTGCACATGACATTCAAGGTGTCAGCTCTGTCTTTACCTCCATTCCTGGAATATCCTTCCTCTTTCTTTCTACTCTTTGGACTTTGTAGTTTTTCTTCCACACTCAGCTAATGTGCTATCTAATGATACTTCATATTTTAACCTAATCTTCTATTTTCTAATCTTAATGCCTTTCTTCAACCTCCTCTTTCTTATTAGTGCCCTATTTATATCCATTTACATCATTTATTTCTGTTTTCATAATGGATATAAGGAGTTCCTTTAGGAGAGGGAATTATTTTTGTTATTGTATATATCTCCAGTATCTAGCACAAGTTTTTCCACCTAGTAAGTGTGAAATAAATGCTTGTTGATTGTATATTGAATGACAGGATCCAAGTTTGCATAGAAATAGGGTTATAGGCTAGTATAGGAGACTAAAACTGTGATTTCATTGGGAAGAAAACTCCTATTGAAGTTGCCACTTCTTCTCTGACTCAGAGCATTAACTGTCTAGAGCATTAAGAAGTTAAAGTGACTTACCCAATATGGGTCAGAGAAGAGACAGGAGCACAGATGTTCTTGCTTCTGAGTTCAGATCTCTAAATAATGTACCATTCTGTTTCTCAAGGTTATAAACCAAATAATAATGGGTCCAGGATTCAGGAATTAAGCCAGAATTTTTCTTACTTCAGAATCAGTTTTGAGATTGCAATGGTACATTATCTCTCAAGTTGTTAAATTTGGTACAGGCACTTAGAATGCTTTTTGTACTCTCAATAAAGAATATTTTTTCCCTAGATAATTTCATTTATTGCATTACTATAATTCAGCTAGAACAAACAGCTGATTCTGTTTTTATTAATATTACTTGTCAAGTGCCCAAATAGGTAAATATTGTTTTAACTTTTTTTCCTCATCTGATAAATAATCTTGCTTTTAGAATTGAATTTTGCTCTCTATTCAAATTTACCAGAATCATTAATGGAGATTTTAGTTTTTGTTTCAGGTTTTATTTTCCTCGATTACTACCTGTTCTGTACTCCTTTCCTTTACATTCTTCTTCTTCTTCTTCCTCTTCCTCTTCTTCTTCTTCTTCTTCCTTCTTTTTCTTCTTCCTTCTTTTTCTTCTTCCTTCTTCCTTTTTTCTTCTTCCTCTTCTTCCTCCTCCTCCTCCTTCTCCTTCTCACATCCTCCTTCCCTGCTTTCTCCTCCTACTCTTTTCCTCTGCCAATTTGATAAGTTATGATACTTGGATAATGGCATGGTTTTATTTATAATAAAATATCTGTTGTTGGAGGGAGTGAGGGGGAAGCAGGACTGTCCAGTCTATATTCATCAGTACCTTATTTCCCCTATTAAGTTTATCACTGGAGATTTAATCAGCCACGGAATATTATGGTGCACTCTCTCTCTCTCTCTTTCTCTCTCTCTCCCCCTCTTTCCCTCATCTCTCTTTCTGTTTCTGTCTCTCTCATTCTTTCTGTTTTTCTGTCTCTGTCTCTGTGCGTATCTGTCTGTCTCTTTGTTTAATTATGGGCAAGGTCCAATTTATCTTTCTACATTTCCAATGGTTCTATCGTTAATTCAGATTCATTCTCTCTCTCTCTCTCTCTCTCTCTCTCTCTCTCTCTCTCTCTCTCTCTCTGTCTCCCTCTCTGTCTCTCCCTCTCTCTCTCTCTTCTTAAAATATGGAAGTATTGTAAAGACCCTTTAATCCCTTCCTCAGGTGGTTTATGAAGTGTACAGTAAGTGAAAAAATTGTATATATAACAGTAGCTCAGAGTCTCCTGTTAGGAAAAGTAAAAAAAAAAAATAGACTGAGATTTACCATTCTTCTCTAATTAAAATTTATAGTCCTCTCTATTTAATATCTGGCTTCTTTATGGTTGAGGCAAAATTCAAGTTCCCATAAATGCTTGGTAGCAGAGCATATTAAAGTGTTTATTAATAGATATGTAGTGGGAAGGGAAGTTGGATAAAGAGCAGATTTTTTTTTCTTGAACCTTCCCTTAGTTTTTGAAGAGTTGGGTCCAAGGAGTGGTTTTAGCTGAGTTTTCTGTTCTGAGGTGCCTGTAGGAGCCATAGGCCTCCTTGATTCTACTTTATCTGATGTAGCTCAGACTGACTTTTTCTTTATCTTTTCACCTATTGTGGGCACTGATGCTTTCCAGTTATGCTCTGCAATGATTATATTCAGGGTTGGGGAGGTCGATTTCATCACTGATCCTGCTCAGCTGCTGTGGTCTTCCTTCTTTTTGTTCCATTTCTCCAATTCAATACGTTTCTTTCAGAACTCCAGGGTGTGACTCAATTCTACCTTACAGCTCAAATATTTCAATAGTTATAAGTTGTTCTCAGAGATTAGAGAATGTTTGTCCCTTTTATCTATAAAAATTCAATATGCCACCTAATCCTCAAACCCCTTAGATTAATATATAACATTAGTTCCATGTTAGTTGATGCAGTCACTCAATAAATATTGATTGATCACCTATTTTGTGCCCATCTATGGTAAGTGGAAGGATTACAAAAAAAAAAAAAAAAAAAAAGAGCAAGAGACAGTCCCTGAGCTCAAGGAGCTCAAAATCTGATAAGGAAAGGCAATACAAAACAAAAAGCTAAAAACTCTGGAGGGAAGAAAGGAAAGGGCATGAAAGTCCTAGCTAGGTTAGGAATGATGAGATAGCTGCTCTGAGAACTCTCCTTCAATTGAGGATCTTGGAGGAGGAGCCCTGTGATGTTTACCCTTCACCCTCTCTGATCAGACAGAGGATGGGGCTTTAGGACAGGGATACTGAGTAGGTGTGAGTTTCAGGGTTGATGTGATCTTGCAGGATGATGAAATTCTGTAGACCATAATGAAGTCTGAGAGAGCAGCTGAATGGGCAATTGGGTAGTATAATGGATAGTCTCATATAATTTTATGATCCAAATCACTTAACCCCTATCTTCCTCAGTTCCCTTAACTGTAAAAGGGAAATAATAATAGCACCTCCTCTCAGAGTTGTTGAGAGGATCAAATGAGATAATATTTGTAAAAATGGTTTACAAATTTTAAAATACGATAAGAATGCTGATGCTGATTATCATTACTATCATTATCATTGTTATATTTCAAAAGAGAGACGATTACCTTGGTGTGATTCCTCTTTCCACTGATGCAGGTTGCAAAACCTCAGTGCATGGTCTTTATCACTTATAGTAAAAGAAACATATCAACTAATGGCCATCCCGAGGACACTTTTCTCTGAACTGAATTGTTTTTGAAGTAACAAACATACTTTCCAAGTCTGGAGATGTGATATAAATACTAATAAAAGCAACAATAATAGCACTGATTCATATTATCCCTTATGATCAGGAAAGCACAGTCCTCCCAATCGCTACATTATAAAAGGACGATGTTTTTTGAGGCCTTACCATGTTATTTTCACAACTTTTCTTTTTAAAAAAAGTTTCATTGACACTTTTTGTTTTTATTCCACAATCATTTCCTAATAGATCTTCTAAACAAATCCTCTCATAATAAAGCAAAAATAATGAAGCAAAAGCAAAACAGAGATAGCATCTGATAATGTATGATGTGTTATGTATTTGTAGCCCCTTCCTGAGTTTCAAAGTCTCTGGAACCAGGAATGCTCATTTCCAGTAGTAAGAATTTGTCTGTCTTTCAGTATTGTGTTCATTTACATTATTGTAGCGATGCATTATTTGTTTTACATCAGTTCATATAGATCTTCTGGTGCTTCTCTGAATTTCTCATATTGTTTTATAATGGTGAAGAAGTAATATTTCTAATATTCTAATGGTGAAAAACATAATGTTTATTTACCCCAATTTGTTCAACCATTTTACACGAACATTATGCAAAGGGTTATTTTTTTATTTTTGGTATGACAAAAATACTCCCATGAATGTGGTGGTATATATGGGAATTCTCCCCCTTGTTTGCAGCTAACCTAATGTATGGGCTTAATAGTGGGGTCATTGGAGCAAATGGTATGGAATTTAGGATTTTAACCTAATTCCATTTTTCCCCTATGGTAGGATCACTTAGGGAGTGAGGTAGTGTAATGGCTAGAGTGCTGGACTTAGCATCAGGAAAACTCATCTTCCTAAATTCAAATATGGCCTTTGACACTTATAGGCTATTTGACCTTAAGCAAATCACTTAATGTTTGTTTCCCTTTTCTCCTTTGTAAAATGACATTGAGAAGGAAGTTGCAAAGCACTCCAGTATCTCTACCAAGAAAATCCCAAGTGGGGTAAAAAAGAGTTGGACAAGAAAGAAAGCAACTGAACAAGAAGACTCACTTATAATTCCACCAATGGAATATGAGTGTGCCTTTCTATAGCCCCTCCAAAATACACTCCTCACATTTAACTAGCAATTAAAAGTGCATTATAAACATCTCATTTGATGATCATGATAACACCATGAAGCAGGTGCTACTATTTTGTGCTACTATTTTCTCATTTTTTAGATAAGGAAGCAGAGGCAAAAAGGGTTAAGTGACTTGCCCAGCATCACATAGCTAGGAGGAGTCTGAGGTCAAATTTCTTCTTACTTTCCTGTCTACAAGCAGCTAGGAGGCCAGAGACAGCTGGGTGACTCAATGAATAGAGTATTGAGTCTTGATTCCAAATATTACCTTTATATTTATTAGTTATGTGACCCTAGGAAAATCATTTAATCTTGCTTTGCCTTAATTCATTGAAAAAGTTAATGGCATGCAAACCATTCTAGTATTTTTGCCAAAAAAGGCCTATACTGGCTCAGGAATATTCAGCCTGAAATATCAATAAACAACAAATTTCTACCTCCCCATCTAGCATTCTATTCAGTGAGCCATTGAGCTGCCTCTGTTAGGATGTATATGTTTGAGGAACACTAAAGGTGTTTAATGAGCTGGGCCCCAGAAGTGGATAGCAGAAAAAGAACAGCCTACGAGGCTTTGGGGAAATTGCGTTTTTTAAAAAAAAAATAATCCCAAGCTACTCCATGAAACAAAGCTCTATCTTTAAAAACAAACAAAATCCTACATTTTTCAAGTTATAGTGAAGCAAATTTCTTATAATTTTCAAAGACATGAAATTGAGAACCAAAGTACAATGGAATGGTGGGTATTAGGTAGAAACATTATAGAAGAAAAATGGTCCAAAAGTTTTCATTAGAGAATGCAAGAAAAAGTCCCCCAGAAATATCGTGGCTAAATTCCAGAACTATCATACCAAGGAAAAGATATTACAAGAAGCCAGAAAGAAACAATTTAAATATCGGGGAACTACAATTAGGATCACACAGGACCTAGCAGCTTCTACTTTGAAGGATCGAAGGGCCTGGAATCAGATATTCCGAAGGGCAAAGGAACTTGGATTACAGCCAAGAATAAGTTACACAGCTAGATTGAGCATTATCTTCCAGGGAAGAAGATGGTCTTTCAATGATATAGGAGAATTTCACCTATTTCTACTGAAAAGACCAGAACTGAACAAAAAATTTGATCTACAAACACAGAACACAAGAGAAACATAAAAAGGTAACAAGAAAAAATAACTCTTGAGAACTATATTTATGTTATAGATACTTATAGAATGAGGGTTGATTTTATGAATCAATTATTACATTATGATTATGATATGATTACTGTGATTTTATGATTATTATCATATGATTACTGTGATTTTATGATTATTATTATATGTTTATTGTGATTTTATGAATCTTATGATATGATAAACTGAAAAAGAAATTAGAGGTAAAAAAGGGATAACACTGGAAGAAGAGGAAAAGGAGGTAAAATAAGGGAAATTACATCACATGTAGAGGCAAAGAAAACCTATAATGATTGAGGGGAGAAAAGGGAGGGGAATGAGAATTGGGTTAATCTCCATCTCATCAGATTTGGCTCAGAGGGAATAATAGACGTACTTATAAGGAAACTGGAGGGAAAGGGGGGAAAAAGAGGGTGGGTGGG
>JAJPUD010006310.1:60252-128286 GCA_023553655.1 Myrmecobius fasciatus
TTCCAATTGACTAGGTCTGATTTGATTTGTGTGGAAAGTGTTTTGTAATTTAGTTCATATAGTTCCTGACTATCCCTTGGCAGATAAATTCCCAAATATTTTATACTATCAACAGTTATTTTGAATGGAATTTCTTTTTGTATCTCTTGCTGCTGAGCTTTATTGGTAATATATAAAAATGCTGATGATTTATGTGGATTTATTTTGTATCCTGCCACTTTGCTAAAGGTGTGAATTGTTTCTAGTAGTTTTTTAGTTGAGTCTCTAGGATTCTCTAAGTATACCATCATGTCATCTGCAAAGAGTGATAATTTGGTTTCTTCACTACCTACTCTGATTCCTTTTATCTCTTTTTCTTCTCTTATTGCTAAAGCTAACATTTCTAATACAATATTAAATAGTAATGGTGACAGTGGGCAGCCTTGTTTCACTCCTGATCTTATTGGGAATGGTTCTAGTTTGACTCCATTACATATGATGCTTGCTGAAGGTTTTAAGTAGATACTACTTATCATTTTAAGGAAAAGCCCATTTATTCCTATACTCTCCAGTGCTTTTAATAGGAATGGGTGTTGGATTTTATCAAAAGCTTTTTCTGCATCTATGGAGATAATCATATGATTTTTATTAATTTGGTTATTAATATAATTGATTATGCTAATAGTTTTCCTAATATTGAACCAGCCCTGCATTCCTGGTATAAATCCTACTTGGTCATGATGTATTATCCTGGGGATGACTTTCTGTAATCTTGTTGCTAAAATCTTATTTAAAATTTTTGCATCAATATTCATTAGGGAAATGGGTCTATAGTTTTCTTTCTCAGTTTTCTCCCTACCTGGTTTAGCTATCAGCACCATATCTGTGTCATAGAAGGAATTTGGTAGTACACCTTCTTTCCCTATTTTTTCGAATAGTTTATATAGTATTGGGATTAATTGTTCCTTGAATGTTTGGTAAAATTCACATGTAAATCCATCTGGTCCTGGAGATTTTTTCTTAGGGAGTTGATTAATAGCTTGTTCTATTTCTTTTTCTGAAATAGGGCTATTTAAATAATTTATTTCCTCTTCTGTTAATCTGGGCAATCTATATTTTTGTAGATACTCCTCCATTTCATTTACATTCTCAAATTTATTGGCATAAAGTTGGGCAAAGAAACTCCTAATTATTACTCTAATTTCCTCTTCATTGGAGGAAAGTTCTCCCTTATCATTTTTGAGACTAATAATTTGATTTTCCTCTTTTCTTTTTCTAATCAAATTAACTAAAGGCTTATCTATTTTGTTGGTTTTTTCATAAAACCAACTCTTACTTTTATTTATTAATTCAATAGTTTTCTTATTTTCAATTTTATTGATCTCCCCTTTAATTTTCAGAATTTCCAATTTGGTATTTAATTGAGGGTTTGTAATTTGGTCTTTTTCTAGCTTTTTTAATTGTAAGCCCAGTTCATTAATCTTCTCCTTCTCTGTTTTACACAAGTAAGCATCTAGAGATATAAAATTACCCCTTATAACCGCTTTAGCCGAGTCCCACAAATTTTGGTATGTTGTCTCATTGTTGTCATTCTCCTGGATGAAATTTTCGATTGTGTCTATAATTTGCTCTTTCACCCATTCGTTCTTCAGGATTAGATTATTTAATTTCCAAATAACTTGTGGCCTATTTTCTCCTGGCCTTATATTACATGTGAGTTTTATTGCATCATGATCTGAAAAGGATACATTTACTATTTCTTTTTTTTCTGCATTTGATTTTGAGGTTTTTATGCCCTAACACATGATAAATTTTTGTATAAGTTCCATGAACCCCTGAGAAAAAAAGTATACTCCCTTCTATCATCATTCAGTTTCCTCCAGAGATCTGTCATACCTAACTTTTCTAACATTTTGTTTATCTCCCTAACTTCTTTCTTATTTATTTTGTGGTTTGATTTATCTAATTCTGAGAGAGCAAGGTTGAGATCCCCCACTAGTATAGTTGTACTGTCTATTTCTCATTGCATATCTGTTAAGTTTCTCCTCTAGGAATTTGGATGCTATACTACTTGGTGCATATATATTTAGTATTGATACCGCTTCATTGTCTATGGTACCCTTCAGTAAAATATAGTGTCCTTCCTTATCTCTTTTAATTATATCTATTTTTGCTTTTACTTGATCTGAGATAAGGATTGTTACCCCTGATTTTTTTTGTTCACTTGTAGCATAAAATATTCTGCTCCAGCCCTTTACCTTCACTCTGTATGTATCTCTATGTTTTAGATGTGTTTCTTGTAAACAACATATTGTAGGATTCTGGCTTTTAATCCAGTCCGCTATCTGTTTCTGTTTTATGGGAGAGGTCATCCCATTCACATTCACAGTTAAAATGATTATATCTATATTTCCTGCCATCTTATTTACCCAAAGTTATATTTTTCTCTTCCCTTTCCCCTTTCTCCCTTCCCCCCTCCCCAGTATTTTGTTTTTGATGACCACCTCCCTCTAACAGTCCTCCCCCTTTAGAACCCTCCATCTTTTTTACACCTTTCCCCTAATCCTTCTATTAATTTATCCCTTTCTTTTCCTCCTTTCCCTCCTACTTCCCTATACAGAGGGCCAAGTTTTTCCCTGAAATCAAATGCATCTGATATACTCTTTTAGAGCCCAATATAATGAGAGTAAGGTTTACACAATACTCATCACCCTCCCTTCTTTCCCTCAATTATATTAGATTTTCTATGTCTCTTCATGAGATTTTGCCTTATTTTACCTCCTTTCTATTTTTACTTTATTTTACCTCCATTCCCTTCCTTCCCCCCTTTTTTTACAGTATGATGTACCTTCCACCTCTAATTTCTTTCCGATTATTATCAAAGTAAAATCAAATTATAACCCCATTCTTTTATTTAAATTTTATTTTATTTGCATAACATATGTGTGGGTAATTCTTCAACAATAACCCTTACATAGCTTTCCGTTACAAATTTTTCCCCCCAACTTCCCCACCCCTTCCCTAGATGGTAGGATATCCACTACATGTTAATTATGTTAAAATATTGGCAAATCGAATATATGTATACATATTTCCAAACTTATCATCGTTGTGCAAGAAAAATCTTATCTACACAAACGATATATCAGATAAAGGAAACACAATGTAAGCAAACATCAATCAAGGAGTATGAGAATGTTATGTTGTGGTCCACATTTCGCATCCCTCTCTCTGGGTGTATATGGCTTTCTTCAGTGAACAGTTGGAGGTGGTATAACCCAATTCTTTAAGGATACCCCTAGTAGAGATATAGTTCTTGAGAGTTCTTTCCTTTTTACCTTTTTACGCTTCTCTAGAGTTCTGTGTTTGGAGGTAAATTTTTTTTTGTTCAGATCTGGTCTTTTCATTAGAAATAGTTGAAATTCTCCTGTATCATTGAATGATCATCTTCTTCCCTGGAAGATGATGCTCATTCTAGCTGGATAGCTTATTTTTGGCTGTAATCCAAGTTTTTTGCCTTTCGGAATATCTGATTCCAGGCCCTTCAATCCTTCAATGTGGAAGCTGACAGATCCTGTATAATTCTAATGACAGTTTCTCAGTATTTGAACTGTTTTTTTCTAGCAGCTTGTAATATCTTTTCCTTGGTGCGATAGTCCTGAAATTTGGCCGCAATATTCCTTCGGGTTTTAATTTTGGGGTCTCTTTCAGGTGATAATCGGTGAATTCTTTCAATGCCAACTTTGCCTTCTGATTCTAAAACATCAGGGCAATTCTCTTTCATGATTTCCTGGCAGATAGTATCAAGGTTCTTTTTTTCATCGTGACTTTCAGGGAGTCCAATAATCCTTAGATTGTCTCTCCTGGATCTGTTTTCCAAGTCAGTTGTTTTTCCTAGGAGATATTTCATATTTTCTTCTACTTTTTCATTTTTTTTGTTTTTGTTTGACTGATTCTTGAAGTCTTATTGAGTCATTCATTTCAATTTGTTCAATTTAAATTTTTAAGGTATTATTTCCTTCAGCTATCTTTTTTTAGCTCCTTTTGTATCTGGCCAATTGAATTTTTTGGTTCATTGCATTCTTTTTCCATTTTGCCTATTTTATTTTTCAGTGAATTGTTGTCTTTTTTCCAATAAACTAATTTTGTTTTTCAGTGAATTGTTGTCTTTTACCAATTCACTATTTTTATTTTCCAGTGAGTTAGTGACTTTTTCTAATTCACCAGACTTATTTTCCAGTTTTTCCACATCTCTGTTGCAGGGCAATATTTCCTTCTTGCACTGCTCTCAATTTATTTCCCCAATCTTCTTCTAGCTCTCTTTTGAGATTCTTTATGCAATCTTCCAGGTAAGCCTTCTGAAAGGCAGACCAGCTTAAGTCCACCTTTGTGGCTTTATCTGGGATTGTTTTCAGAATCTCAGGATCTGGGGACTTCTCTAGTTTTTCTCTGTAAGAGCTGTCTATGATGAGAGCTCTCTTCTTCTTGCTCATGATTTTTAGCTGAGGTATCAGTCACCAGCAGAGAATTCTGCAGCAGCAATTTCAATTTGCCCTGGGGCAATTTGCTGAGTTGACTTCAGGTCTGGGGCTGATCTCCCTAGATCCGAACTAGGACCACACTTTCAGCTGCTCTCAATCCACCCTTTATCAAAGGTAGACCTGCCAAAGCACCTGCCCTCAAGCAGAGCAAAGTGGCCCAAGCGTCTCCCAGGGACTTCCTGGCAGCCTAAAATATTCTGGTCCTTCCCAGCCCCGGACTTGCACCCTGGCTGCACACTGGCGTCTGAGTGCTGGGAGCTGCTCGATCCCCTGCCCGTCTAAAACTGACCTCAGGAGTTCTTTCAAAGTAGATATTTGATAGAAGTGGTTGTAGTCCAAGTGTTTGGTGGAGCCCTCACTCCAGAACAAATTTAGAGGCTCAATTTGTCTGGGTCTGAGGGAAGGTCTCAGGAGCTCACAGAGGACGCTGTTTGCAGTTCGCCATCTTCTAATGATTGAAATTGAAGAATATGAAAAAGGGCAATGGGTAGGGGTCCAGGACAAATCTCTATGACTTAGTCTAGCTATAGGCCTTTTGGGTGGCTAATCTCTTTCCTTCCCTATATTGCCATGAGAGAAAAAAATGAATCTGAAATAATACTATATTTCTTTGTGCTTCCACTTTCTTCTTGTCTATAGACAAGAGAAATGGGCTGCCTTCTCAGGGAGGACTTACAGGCCTACTTTGACTGCTTTGGTAGTTTTTTTTTTTCTAAAGAAAATCTAGCACAGAAAAGAAACTCAGAGGTCACCCAGTCTAATACTCTACACAATGAAACAACCAATAAATATAAATTATGTGACTTGCAGACACAAGTAATAAAAGTCAGAGAGGAGCTTTGAACTTAGCTCCTCTGACTCCAGAGCCAGTGGCTTCTCCATTGTCCTACTATAACCAGTCTTATTTTAGGTATGAGCATTCTGAGTAATAAGATTAGTTGACTTTTTTGTAGTTTTATTTAAACTCTATGTACATCATCTCTTTAAACGTTTGATCTTCACAACACTATGAATCAGGTACTATTTCTATATCTATTTTACAGAAAAGGAAACCGAACATCAAAGAGATGAAGTGGCTTACTCAAAGTCAAATATATAGTAAGTGTAAGAGGCACAATTTAAACTGAGGTTACTTCTGACTCCAAGTTGAACGTCCTTTCTACGTAACACTATAAAATAATTTTGATCTCTTTCATTTCTTGTTCTCCATCTATTTTTGGTTCTCCTATCCTGTACCCAAATTCACATTGCATTCATTGAGTACTAAATGTGATTTGGCTTGGTTCAGAGGATTTTGCCAGATAATCAGAGAATTTATTCACTTCCTCATCTTCAGTAGCAGTAGGACCATATGTTTAGAGCTGAAATGGAATTTTGAGGTCAACTCCAACCTTTTTATTTTCTAAATGAGAAAACTAAGGTTGAGTGACTTTTCACAGAGGTTATGACTTGTCTAGAGATCATAAATGGCATAGCAAAAATTCAGAACCAGGTCTTAAGACTTCAAATCTGTCAGCTCTGTCTCCCATCAGGTGCCATTCCTTCATGTCATTCAGAACATCAGTGTTCCAAGTTATATTTTCCATTGTTCAATCATTTCACTCCTTCCAACTATTCATGACCCCATTTGGAATTTGTTTGGCAAGGACACTAGAGTGGTTTGCCATTTCCTTATTCAATTTGTTTTACAGATAAAAAATTGAGGCAAACACTTTTTTTATCTATTCTTTTTTTTTAATAAAGCTTTTTATTTACAAAACATGAGTGACCTTTCAACATTGACCTTTGCAAAAAAAAAACCTTTTTTTTTCCCCCAAGCTTTTCCTTTCCTTCTCCCCACCCGAGGCAAACACTTTTAACTGATGTGCCCAGGGTCATATAGTCAGTAAGTGTCTAAGACCAGATTTGATTCCTGGAAAGGCTTTGTATCTACTATATGACGTAGCTGCCCTCTCCTAGATGATATACTGATTGGCAATTAGGTATTTATATATGGTATATGGTATAATTTCCTTGTTTCACTCAAAATATTTTCTAATATACTTCAAAATGAGCATTATTAGCATTATTATATTTCCAGATTTCCATGAACTATCTTTAGCATAATCAATTATTAATCCAACTTATCATCTTAAATTTATATATGTTTAACATTAGATGCATTCCTTTTAAGTATATGTTATATTTTAAAATTTATACCAGGGCATTTTATTCTTTTTATAGTGGAATTATATCTATGCATACCCAGTATATATTTCAATATTTCAAGGAGATTTTTGAGTTAAGTTTCTAAACCACTTCATTTTTTTTCAAGTCACAATTCTATTTTTTAGTAGATGGTTTACAAAAATCACTGAAGTTGAAAGAAATGCCTCACCCTCCAGGCAACTTGTTAATGAATTACTCTCAACTTTTTTGATTGGACTTCAGATGGCAAACATTTCAAAATTTTAATTGTTAAATTTGACAAATGCCATTATTTTTTAAATTATTCCTTTTTTTAGAGAAAAACACAGGCACCCTCATTTTACTAACATTGATATTTTCCCCAAATTTAATGGAAACAAAACTAAATGAAGGTATAAAAGTTGACATTCTTTGCCCTTGTATAGGTCCTTTGTCTTTATTCCTCTGCATGTTTTCTTTTACAAATAATTTAGTTGGGTTCCTAAATTCTAAAATGAGCAAAGTAAAGTAAAAACATTAGTCAACTTACGGAAGGTGTCATAAGTAGCAAGCAACACAGAATTTGAACCAGACCTTCTAATTCGTACTCCATTACTCCTTCTACTTTACCTTTCCTTAAAATTTTCACAAACAATACATTCAATATGCTGAAGGACTTGCCTAGCTCTTATAATTATAAAGGTTTTTATTTACAAAACATAGGAGTGATTTTTCTACATTGACCTTTGCAAAAACTTTTTTTCCCGAGCTTTTCCTCTCCTTCCTCCCACCCCCACCCCTAGATGACAGGTAATCTAATACATGCTAAGTAGAATAAATTATATGACAAATACAATACATATATACATATCTATACAGTTATCTTACTGCACAAGAAACATCAGATCTAGAAAGAGAAGAAGAAAAAACAACCTAAGAAGGAAGACAAAATGCATGGAAATATTCACAGAAAGTGTTAAAATGCCATGTTGTGGTTCACACTCAGTTCCCACAGGCCTCTCTCTGGATATATATGACTATCTTCATTGCTGAACAATAGGAACTGGTTTGAATCACATCATTGTTGAAGAGAACCATGTCCATCAAAACTGATCATCATATAGTCTTGTTGCTGTGTATAATGTTCTCCTGGTTCTGCTGATTTCACTCAGCATCAGTTCATGCAAGTCTCTCCAGGCCTCTCTGAAATCCTCCTGTTGGTCGTTTCTTACAGAACAATAATATTCCATAACATTCATATACCATAATTTATTCAGCCATTCTCCAATTGATGGGCATCCTGTTTCCAGTTTCCTGCCACTACAAAAAGGGCTGCCACAAAAATTTTTGCACATGTGGGTCCCTTTCCCTCCATTAAAATCTCTTTGGGATATAGGCCCAGTAGAAACACTGCTGGGTCAAATAGTATGCACAGTTTGATAACTTTTTGAGCATAGTTCCAAATTGCTCTCCAGAATGGTTGGATCCGTTCACAGTTCCACCAACAATGTATCAGTGTCCCAGTTTTCCCACATCCCCTCCAACAGTTATCATTATCATTTCCTGTCATTTTAGCCAATCTGACAGGTGTGTAGTGGTATCTCAGAGTTGTCTTAATTTGCATTTCTCTGATTAATAGTGACTTGGAGCACCTTTTCATGTGACCAGAAATAGTTTCAATTTCTTTGTCTGAAAATTGTCTGTTCATATCTTTTGACCATTTATCCATTGGAGAATGGCTTGAATTCTTATATATTTGAGTCAATTCTGTATATATTTTAGAAATCAGGCCTTTATGAGAACCTTTGAATGTAAAAATATTTTCCCAGTTTACTGCTACCTTTCTAATCTTGTCTGCATTCATTTTGTTTGTAGAAAAACTTTTTAACTTGATATAGTCAAGCTTATCTATTTTGTGATTAATGATGACCTCTAGTTCTTCTTTGGTCACAAATTCCTTCCCCCTCCACAGGTCTGAGAGGTAAACCATCCTACATTGTTCTAATTTGTTTATAATATCATTCTTTATGCCTAGATCATCAATCCATTTTGACCTTATCTTGGTATATGGTGTTAGGTGTGGGTCAATGCCTAATTTATTTCATACTAGTTTCCAATTATCCCAGCAGTTTTTGTCAAATAGTGAGTTTTTATCCCAAAAACTTGGGTCTTTGGGTTTATCAAACACTAGATTACTATTGTCATTGAGTATTTTGTCCTGTGAACCTAACCTATTCCACTGATCCACTACTCTATTTCTTATCCAGTACCAAATGGTTTTGGTGACCACTGCTTTATAATATAGTTTTAGATCTGGTACAGCTAGGCCACTCTCATTTGCATTTTTTTTCATTAATTCCCTTGAAATTCTTGACCTTTTGTTTTTTCAGATGAATTTTGTTGTTATTTTTTCTAGGTCAGTTAAATAATCTTTTGGGAGTTTGATTGGTATAGCACTAAATAGATAGATTAGTTTAGGTAGTATTGCCATCTTTATTATATTCGCTTGACCTATCCAAGAGCACTTGATGTTTTTCCAGTTGTTTAGATCTGACTTTATTTGTGTGGAGAGTGTTTTGTAGATTTGCTCATATAGATCCTGACTTTTCCTTGGCAGATATATTCCCAAATATTTTATACTATCGATAGTTATTTTGAATGGAATTTCTCTTTGTATCTCTTGCTGTTGCATTTTGTTGGTGATGTATAAAAATGCTGATGATTTATGTGGATTTATTTTGTATCCTGCAACTTTGCTAAAGTTGTGGATTAATTCTCATACTTTTTTAGTTGATTCTCTAGGGTTCTCTAAGTAGACCATCATATCATCTGCAAAGAGTGATAATTTGGTTTCCTCATGACCTACTCTAATTCCTTTAATCTCTTTTTCTTGTCTTATTGCCAAGGCTAGCATTTCTAATACAATATTGAATAGTAATGGTGATAGTGGGCAACCTTGTTTCACCCCTGATCTTATTGGGAATGGTTCCAGTTTATCATCATTATATATGATGCTAGCTGATGGTTTTAAATAGATGCTACTATTTTAAGGAAAAGTCCATTAATTCCTGTACTCTCTAATGTTCTTAATAGGAATGGATGTTGGATTTTATCAAATGCTTTTTCTGCATCTATTGAGATTATCATATGTTTTTTGTTAATTTGGTTATTAATATAGTCAATTATGTTAATGGTTTTCCTAATATTGAACCATCCCTGCATTCCTGGTATAAATCCTACTTGGTCGTGGTGTATTATTCTGGGGATGATTTTCTGTAATCTCTTTGCTACTATTTTATTTAAGATTTTTACATCAATATTCATAAAGGAGATTGGTCTATAATTTTCTTTCTCTGTTTTTGTTTTATCTGGTTTAGGTATCAGTACCATGTCTGTATCATAAAAGGAGTTTGGTAGGAGTCCTTCATTCCCTATGTTTTGGAATAGTTTATATAATATTGGAGTTAATTGTTTTTTAAATGTTTGGTAGAATTCACATGTAAATCCATCTGGTCCTGGGGATTTTTTCTTAGGGAGTTGATTAATGACTTGTTCTATTTCTTTTTCTAAAATGGGACTATTTAAGTAATTTATTTCCTCTTCTGTTAATCTGGGCAATCTATATTTTTGTATATGCCAATAAATTTGATTCACTTAGGTTATCAAATTTATTGGCATATAGTTGGGCAAAGTAACTCCTGATTATTGCTCTAATTTCCTCTTCATTGGTGGAGAATTCTCCCTTTTCATTTTTGAGATTAACAATTTGGTTTTCCTCTTTCCTTTTTCTAATTAAATGAACTAGAGGTTTATCTATTTTGTTGGTTTTTTCATAAAACCAACTTTTAGTTTTATTTATTAATTCAATAGTTTTTTTTTACTTTCAATTTTACTAATCTCTCCTTTTATTTTTAGGATTTCAAGTTTGGTATTTGATTGGGGGTTTTTAATTTGTTCTTTCTCTAGCTTTTTTAGTTGCAAGGCCAATTCATTGATTTTCTCTTTCTCTAATTTATGCAAATAAGCATCTAGAGATATAAAATTTCCCCTTATTACCGCTTTGGCTGTATCCCACAAATTTTGGTATGTTGTCTCATTATTGTCATTCTCTGGGATGAAATTAGTAATTGTGTCTCCAATTTGCTGTTTCACGCATTCATTCTTTAGGATAAAATTATTTAGTTTCCAATTGGTTTTTGGTCTATTTTCTCCTGGCCTTATATTGCATGTGATTTTTATACCATCATGATGTGAAAAAAATACATTTTTTATTTCTGCCTTCCTGCATTTGATTTTGAGGTTTTTGTGTCCTAACACATGGTCAATTTTTGTATAAGTTCCATGGACTGCTGAGAAAAAAGTAAACTCCTTTCTGAATCCATTTAATTTCCTCCAAAGATCTATCATACCTAACTTTTCTAACATTTTGTTTATCTCCTTAACTTCTTTCTTATTTATTTTGTGGTTTGATTTATCAAGTTCTGAGAGAGGGAGGTTGAGATCCCCCACTATTATATTTTAGCTGTCTATTTCTTCTTGCATCTCTCTGAACTTTTCCTCTAGGAATTTCCATGCTATACCACTTGGTGCATATATGTTTAGTATTGATATTGCTTCATCATCTATGGTACCCTTTAGGAAGATATAATTTCCTTCTTTGTCTCTTTTAATTAAATCTATCTTTGCTTTTACTTGGTCTGAGATCAGGATTGCTACCCCTTCTTTTTTTTGTTCACCTGAAGCATAATAGATTCTGCTCCAGCCTTTTACCTTCACCCTCTATGTATCTCTATGTTTTAGATGTGTTTCTTGTATACAACATATTGTTGGATTCTGGTTTTTAATCCAGTCTTCTATCTGCTTCTGCTTTAAGGGAGAGTTTATTCCATTCACATTCACAGTTAAAATAACTAATTCTGTATTTCCTGCCATCTTATTTACCCTAGCTTATGCTTTTCTCTTTCTTATCCCCTTTCCCTCTATTTTGCTTTTGATAACCACTTGCCTCAAACAATCCTTCCCCTTTAGAGCCCCACTCACTCCTTTTTTCCCCCCTTTCCCTCCTGTTTCCTTATAAGTACGTCTATTATTCCCTCTGAGCCAAATCTGATGAGATGGAGATTAACCCAATTCTCATTCCTCTTCCTTTTCTCCCCTCAATCATTATAGGTTTTCTTTGCCTCTACATGTGATGTAATTTCCCTTATTTTACCTCCTTTTCCTCTTCCAGTGTTATCCCTTTTCTACGTCTAATTTCTTTTTAGTTTATCATATCATAATAATCATAAAATCACAGTAATCATATCATAATCATAATGTAATAATAGATTCATAAAATCAACCCTCATTCTATAAATATCTATAACATAAATATAGTTCTCAAGAGTTTTTTTTTTCTTGTTACCTTTTTATGTTTCTCTTGTGTTCTGTGTTTGTAGATCAAATTTTTTTGTTCAGTTCTGGTCTTTTCAGTAGAAATAGGTGAAATTCTCCTATATCATTGAATGACCATCTTCTTCCCTGGAAGATAATGCTCATTCTAGCTGGGTAACTTATTCTTGGGTGTAATCCAAGTTCCTTTGCCCTTTGGAATATCTGATTCCAGGCCCTTTGATCCTTCAAAGTAGAAGCTGCTAGGTCCTGTGTGATCCTAATTGTGGCTCCCCGATATTTAAATTGTTTCTTTCTGGCTTCTCATAATATATTTTCCTTGGTATGATAGTTCTGGAATTTAGCCACGATATTTTTGGGGGACTGAATTTTTTGGTTTCTTTCAGGAGGTGATCAGTGGATTGTTTCAAGGAGTATTTTGCCTTCTGGGTCTAAAATATCAGGGCAGTTTTCTTTTATGATTTCCTGGAAGATAGTGTCTAGGTTCTTTTTTTCATCATGGCTTTCAGGAAGCTCTATAATCCTTAGATTGTCTCTCCTAGATCTATTTTCCAGGTCAGTTGTTTTTCCTAGGAGATATTTCATGTTTTTCTCTATCTCTTCATTTTTTTGTTTTTGTTTGACTGATTCTTGAAGTCTTGATGAGTCATTCATTTACAATTGTTCGATTCTAATTTTTAATGTCTTATTTTCTTCAGTTACTGTTTTTAGTTCCTTTTGCAATTGACCAATTACATTTTTTTTGTTCATTGCATTCTTTTTCCATTTTTTCTATTTTATTTTGCAGTGATCTCATTTCGTTTCCCCATATTTCTTCTAACTCTCTTTTAAGATTTTTTATGCAATCTTCAAAGAAAGCCTTGTGACATGGAGACCAGTTTATGTCTCTCTTTGGGGCATTTTCTGGAGTTGCTTTACCTTTAGGGGCTTCAGGATTTGAGGTCTGTTCTTCCCTCTCTCCATAAAAGTTGTCTATGGTGAGAGCTCTTTTTGGTTTTTTATTCATTTTTTTAAAGGTGTGAGGTCTGTTTAAAACAAAGGTGGGACAGCTGCTTTAATTGGCCCTGGGGCAGTTCTGTTGATTGAGTTATTTCAGGAACTGGGCAATTCTCCTGATTGAATTATGTCAGGTGCTGGGCAGTTCTGCTTTAGTTCACCCTGGGGCAGTTCTGCTGATTGAATTATTTCAGGTACTGGGCAGTTCTGCTGATTGAATTATTTCTGGTGCTGATCAGTCCTGCTGATTGATTGATCGACCTAGGGTGTTGTGTAATGGCAGCTAGGTCCAATGCTCATCAGGGGTTCAGTGGTTCACAATCTACCCCCCACAAAAGGCAGACCCTCCAAACCACCTGCCCACAATCAGGACAAATTGGCCCAAGAGGCCCCCAGAAGACTCCCAGGTGTGTGAAAAGCACAACACTCCCACTCCTGTTCTGACTCCTGTTCCAGCTCCCTGCTCCAGCTCCCTGCTCTGGTCTCCCTGTGCTGCAGTCTGGGTTCAGCAGACTACCCCCCTGCCCAATTAAAACAGACCTGTTTTGAAGTTCTTCCAGAGTATTTTCTTCTAGAATCGTGTTGTCCTCCAGATATTGTGGATCTTTTTGCTTCAAAATCAGTCTAGAGGCTTCATATGTTATTGGTTTGAGGGAAAGTTAGAGGAGGTTACAGAGACTCCTGTCTGATCTCGGCCACCATGGCTCCACCCCCGGAAGGAAGTTCTTGCCTAGCTCTTTTAATTTTGTGAAGATATCAATTCAGTGCTTAGGCTGTCCTTCTATTAATTGTTTGCTCACTATATAATAATGATAACTAATTTCAATTTAGCACTCAGTGCTTTGTGTATGTTATCTCATTTGATACTCATAAAACTTAGTGAAGTAGGAGCTATTTTTGTCCCCTTTGATAGATGTGGAAATTGAGGCAGACAAAGATTAAATTATTTGACTGGGATCACAGATACAATAAACATCTGAATCTTGATTTAAACCCAGGGCTTCCCAATTCTAAATTACTTAACTCTATCCACTGTGCTACCTAACTGCCCTATGACCTACCTATTTAACCTGTAATTGTAAGTATATATTATATGCATAATATACTGATTTTAGGCAATTTCTTATGGGCATGTCATGACTGCCAATATGACCTAGTTGACTGCTATCTACTACATGTCTCAAGTGTTTTCATACATTTATCTGTAACTTTTACCAAATTCTTTCATTTTTTTGTCATTGTTCCTACTCTTCTTTCTCAAAATTTCCCATAACATTCATTGGTTAACCAAGACTATATTCTGTATGTTTTTTCCTAATAGTATGATTAAGAAAATCTAAAATCTAAACAGTTTATCTCTTCCTTTAGTAAATTGTTGTTTGTGATTCATTTTTGAAGACTGCCAGTGACATCATGGGGTGATGTCTTAACTCATATGTGAATTGGATTTAAGTGAGGCACAGTTGCACAAAGTCAATAGCCCCACTCTCTCTTCCTGAGTCATCAAAGTCTAGTGGCAAAACATACGTCATGAGTGATAATTGGTAAGGGCCCCAGGTGCAATGGATGACTTTAATTTTGATGCTTGACTCTAAGTGCCTCATAGATCCTGCTTCCATTGCCTTCATGACTATTGAAATAAATTGTTCTCCTCTGCTCATTCTGCCTTGGGAGAAGTTTACATATGCATGGAGTGGATCCCTAGCTCACCATTAGATGTGAGGCCTGTTGATTATTCTCAACCTGTTTTAGCTCATCTGCTAAACTGGGGTGTGGTTGTTGTGCCTTCTATGGATTCTTGGAGTCACAGATGATAATTGGTTATAGGTAGAGACCAAAGTTGGATGAACATCCCTGGATAGGGCTCAGCAAACCCTCCCACCAGAGGTGCTAACCCTCCCCAAATCCCTCATATTCCCTCTTTTGTAGATAATCTCATTTGAAACACAGAAAAGACAAGGGGTGACATTTTCCTAAGAAGGTGGGGGTTAGAGCATTAAGACACAACTCTTTGATAAGTGAAATGAGAGTTACCTTCAACTCCAAAAAAAAAAAAAAAAAAAAGACTGAGGTAAAGGAAAACTGATGGTTAAAGAGCTTTCTGGTTAAATAACACTTAATCAGGTCAAACTGATTCACTAGTGGAAGCAGGGTATCTTTGGCTTCTTGGTATATTGGATAGATTTCAGTTTCAAGTTTTCTAGGGTTTTTTAGTGAAGAAATGGATTTCCATCTTCAGCTACATTCCAAAATACTTTCATCTGGTATTTATATGGTCCGTTGTTTCCTATCTTAGAAAACTGTATCTATGGTCCAATGTAAGCTATAATGACTGATTTGCTTTACTTCTCTGTCATGGTCACATGCAAAGATGTTCATTCTTTATGAATGAGTCCTTGGTGACTGGCTACACTCATGCGTCTATTAATATTGCTCTATTTTTTCAAGGGGTTTAAGTTGAAGCAAAATAAAATAGAACTATAAACAGATAACATTAGCTTTTGGATTAGGCCCATGTTGCCTTCAGACCAATTGCAGACTTGGGATTTGGTGCTGTTCTCTAAGCTTCCTTCCTCAATATCCACTCTTTAAGTTTTGGAAAGGTTTGTCAAACTCAAGTTTGAAAAGATCAAGTCCTTCTTTAGACCCTACTAAGACCACATATTATGAAGGGTTAAGATGGGGCCATAAAGTTGTTATTTTAAGGAGTTTGTTATGGTGGTAGTTATTATTGGAAAAGGCAATCATAGTGCTCAGGAATATGGAAGACTAAAATCTTTATGCCAGAGGGAGCTTCTAAGATTGGTTCCAAAAAGAATGAAAGCATACTTTTTCCTTTCATGGGAGAGGTAAGGGGATCCTGAGTGTATTCCATTGCATATACTGTAAAAATAACTTGATATTAGTTATTATAATATTGTTATTAGTTTTTTGCCTCTGGTGTTTTTTTCTTTGCTATAAGGGATAGTTCCCTAAGTAAGCTAATGTAAAACAAAATATATCAGTCCAAGTAAAAATTAATGAAAAGAAATAGAAAGGCCTGGGACAAGGATGGTGCAGGACAAGAAGAAATGGCTTGGTTGTGATTTGCAAAGTTAGGAGGAGTAGATATACTCTGGGGATCACAGATTCACTGAAAGATTGAAGCATACAGTAACTTTTATGTGGAATAATGCAAGCAATACTATCAAGGGAAATTATGAAAAAATGAGGGAGGGGGACTTGCACTGCAAGAGCTCAAATTATACTATAAAACAGTCATTATCAAAGCTTTTTGATACTGGGTAAAAATGGATAAAAAAGACATCAACAGAACAAAATACATAATTCAGAATTATAAACAAAGGCATAGAGAAGATTGTTCTATAGAGAAGACTGGTCTATGATTACAAAACACCAGGAATAAGGAATCATTACTCAATAAAATCCATTGGGAAAATTGGAGAGCCATTTGGAGAAAATGGGATTTGATCTGCATCTGAATATATACAACAATAAATTTTAAGAGCATTAATGATCAAAGGGAAGTTAAAAGAGAAAAAGGAGAAAAAAGGAGCATTTGTGGAGAAACAGAAAATTCTGATCTATTAAATGAATTAAATTATAGGAAATAAAATACATGGATTTTATTATATTTGTAGCTCATGGTTCAGAAACCCAAGCCCTGGGTTTACCTGTAGTGGGTTGAAGTTTGGGAGCAAAATCCATAGATTTAATTTGTCTTATCCCTGAATTTCTTCTGGAAACCTCAAAATATAGTTTATGTCCAGTTCTTTAAAGATTTGAGAAAAAGAGCTTTCAATTGCAACATAGGAACCCAAGGTAACAATGCATAACATAAATAGCATTTGCATTATTGGATTTCATAGAAAATGCAAAACCACGTAAAGGACTCTAGTAGCTCATAAACATTTCATATAGTTATTTTCTCTTTCTAGAGAATCCCACTTTTCTCTCAATCAATAAATCAATGAATCAATAAGTAGTTATTTAGCATTGTGCCAAGCATTGTACTAGGCACAGGTGATAAAAAGAATGAAATAACCCCTATTCTCAAAAGTCTTCCAGTATAATTAGTGAGACAACAAGTTAATATACAAATATACACAATATAAATATTAAATCAATATATGCAAATATATACAAAATACTTAAATATAAGGTAGTCTGGGAGGGAAGGCACTAGCAGCTGGGTTAAGCCAGAGTGAGTCAGAAAAGACTTTGTGCAGAAAAAAAAGTGTTTCAAATGCATCTCAAATGAAGAGACTTTATCAAAAAAATCACACACCAGACACATTGGATACTCTGTATAAAGATGCAGAGACCAAGAAGTACAAGGGAGGAAAAATGTGCAATGGGACTGAAATACAACTTGTAGAGAATCACTGCATAGAGTTAATTGAATAAGGGATACACATAGTCGGATCTGCACTTTCAAGAGTTCACTTTGGCAGTAGTATATAAAAGAATTGTTGGCAGAGCAATCACGTAAAAGACTTTAGCTAGATGAGTAGAGATCAAAGGAATCATCAATGAGAGATTTTGTGAAGATTGAAATGGCAAGATTGGGCAGGTGATTATGTAAGAGTGAAGAAAAATTTAGAATCAGGAATAATTCTGAAATTTTGAAACTTGGAGTCTAAAATAATCTACCAAATAGTCTAATCTAATAATAATCTAAAAATCTAATAATGCTATCATGAGCAAAAATGGGAATATTTGGAATAGGAAGGGAAGACAATGAGTTTACCTTTGGACATGCTGAATTTGAATTGTATTCTGGAATCCAGTGTGAAATGTCATTGGGGCAATTGGTGATATAGTACTGAAGCTCAGGGGGAAAGAATTGGTCTGGCTCAATATGTCTGTAAGTCATCTCTATGGGGATGATAGTGAAACCCAATGAGGTTCCCAAGAGAGATTATAGAGAAGGAAAAGGAAAGAAAACCAAAGGTAGAAACTTGATGAGTACTCAGGGCATGCGATCTACCTGATGTGTCAGTAAAGTTGATAGAGAAGGAGTGAAGAGAGAGATAGGAGAAAAGTAGGAGAGATTGTTCATGAAAATGCAACATGGGGATAGTATCTAGGAAAAGGTGGTCAACTGGGTAAAAAGCAGTGATTGAATCAAAAAGCTCTTAAACAGTTTCCTATGTGCATAGACTAATCTTCTGATTTGGACTCCAAATAAACTTGGACTCTCTAGATGGGTGACTGACTCCCATTGAGTTCCATCTTTATTCCAAACATCCATATATGGATCCAGCCTTATGGTACTATGTTAATAAATTGCACTATTTCCGGGAGAAAAGGGTCTTTTTCCCACAAACTCATACCATCAGAACAACTTGCTGTGGAGGTAGAGAAAAAAGTCGAAATTTTTAGTCACCACTTACCTTTTCCTTTAACTCTAGTACCACATGAACTATGATCTTCTTGCCAAGAGACTGGTTCTTGCTCAGATTTCTTATGTTTTCTCTCTGAAGGATTTGGTCTTTGAAATTTCCAGGATTAAAAGATCAATAAAGCAAGATGTTTTTATTAAGTACTGACTTATGTCAGGCATCAGGAAAACAAAAACAACTACAAGGCAGTTCCTATCCTCAAGATTTCTGATAGGTTCAATCTAGAAAGCAGCGATTCTTTCCTATGCCTGACTTCCCAACCTGCCCTTGATAGAGAAGGAACCTATTATGGAAGGTTTTGATTGTCCAAAGTTTCACACCCAAAAAGTGGCAGAGGAGAACCCTACTCCAAATTCAAGAATTTTTCCTCTAAATTACTGAATTGAACATCATCCAGAAATGCTCCCTCCTTAAGAACCTAGACATTTGGTTTCATCCTCTCTGGGACCAATGGACTTAAGGGCATGTGTACCTGTAATGGTGCTCTGTGCAACTCACTCTCTGTGACTCTATCCAGTAACCTTTGGGATCCAGGAACCCTTGCAACACCATCACTGCTCCTCCCATATTTACCATGGAAAAACTCAAGCACTACTCACTAGCTGTTGTTGTTAGGGATGAGGTAGCAATAAATAATGCATAGACATAACACTTTGGGCATCAAAGTCTACTATAAGGTCTCTAAGATCACCTCTATCTGAATTTCTTTGAGAAGTTACTAAAGGAGATGATCTCTGCAGAAGAGGTCGCATTTTCTAAGCCCAATACAAATACATGGCTCTGGCTTACAACCACTTTTTTCAATTCATCCCTGATGAAAGAGTCAGTGTTCCACAGTGTAAAGAAAACTGACTTCATAATCTAAGCCTGGATCCAAATTCCACCTAAGATGTGTCCTATCTGTATGATTTGGGGTAAATATTTTAGTCTCTGTGGGACTTCATTTCCTTAGCTATACAATGAAAGAGTTGGAGTAGATCACCTTTCAGGCCCCTCTTAGTTCTACATCCATGAACCCATAATAATACTTATTCATCATCAAAGAAGTATGAATTAGTTGGCAAATACTTAAGACTGAGAGATAATCTCAGTCTTCTCAATGAAGTATCAATGTATACTTTTATCTTTTATAAAGTCATAGGATATGGATAGCCAGGTACCACAGTGGATAGAATGACTAGTTTGGAATTAGGAAGACTCATTTTCCTGAATTCAAATCTAACCTCAGAAACTTACTAGCAGTATGTTCCCTAGGAAAGTCACTTAATCCGGTTTGCCTTAGTTCCTCATACAAAATGAGCTAGAAAAGAAAATGGCAAACTATTTTCCAGTATCTTTGTTAAGATAACCCCAAATGGGATCGCAAAAAGTTGGACACTAGTGAAAGCACTAAAGCACTCAACAACAGCAGCAACAACAACATATGATCAAAGCTCCAAACAATGGATTGCATGCCTGTAAACTCATCAAAATGATTTTTTTAAAATTCTCCTGAAAGACACAGATTAAGGGAAAATATTATAAATATATTTGATAAAAATGAACACCTGGAATATCTAAGGAATGATCACAAATCCACTAAATTCATAATGATTAGTTCCTGAAGGAAGGAATAAAACTTGATAATGGCCACCTGAAAGACAGTCCAAATTTTCTAATGATCAGAGAAATGCAAATTAAAACAATTCTCGGGGAGTATATTACAGCCATCAAAATGGTACAGGAAATTAAAAACAATAAAATACAATGTTGGTGCAGCTGAGGGAAAACAGGTTCCCTATTAAATTGTAAGTTGATCCAGGAAATGGTTTGGTTCTTTTGGAAAATAACATGGCAACATGCAAGAAAAATTGATAAAATTGATTTTTATCCTTTGACCCAGGCTTTCTAATTCTGTGTTTATACCTGAAAGATGTTCCTAAAAGGAGGGAAGCAGGAGATCTGTATAGTGAAAATAGCACTGGACTTGAATTTAAGAGAATTATTTTTGAAACCCAACATCAACTTGCCAAGTATTTGGCAAATAATTTAATTGTCCTAACCCTCAGTTTCCTGCTATGTAAAATAAGGAGTCTAGATGAATTTCTAGGACCCCTCTTGTCTCTAAATTCTTGGATCCTATACCTATCTGTACAAAGATGTTCATGCTGGTTTTATTTATAATAGAAAAAATACCTATAAACAACTCATACACATAATGATAGGGGAATAGCTGAATAAATTACTGTATATCAATATAGTGACATATTCTTGTGCCATGAAAATGATAAATATGAAAAATACCAAGATATATGGAATGACACTAAGTTATGCAGTGAAGAAGTAAAGAAAGCATCAAAAATTACATACACTGTGACTATATATAAAAATAATAAGAAAAAATTCGATAACATATCCAGAAGAGAAGAGTTGGAAAGATACAGAATAGATAATGTTTGAAAAATATTTTGTTAAAATCAATTTATGCATTTACAATAAACAAAATGTAAGTAGATTGAAGTTTATGGATCATGTATAAAGATAATTTTTTTTCACCTTGTTAATTTGAATCTTTGTTTTACTTGTTATTTATTGGGTTTATAATAAAGCATCACTTTGAAAAAAGTTATCAGGAAGAAGGCTCATTGGGAAGTAGGCAAGTAGGCAAAATAGCATTCTTCTTAAAATAAATCCTATGGGCCAACTTTATTAGAGCTATTAATGATAGGGATGACAAGGGATTATAGTGACCCTGAATTCATGCAATTAATCATTTATTGAGACCTATTATGTATAGAGAATAAGATATTTTAAAAGTGCTTAGCACAATGAGTGACATACAAAAGGCCTTTAATAAATGCTGTTTTCTCTCCCCTCTCTTCCTATATGTGATGGCTATCAAATTAGAAAATAAATTGCTTTTTAAAAGGAGTTTACAATCTAATGGGTAGGGGGAAGGACAAGTATACACAAATCTATACTATAAGGGAGAGTAAAATTTGTGCAAAGCTCATGGACATAATTTCAAAGTTGAAAGGTTTATGAGTCTAGCTGCTTCATTTTATAGATGGGGAAAGTGATGTGACGTATCTAAGGTTACCTAGTAAGTAGTGGAAGTTTGATTCAAATCCAGGCCTTTTCCACTATATTAGAGGACTATGAGAAATTTGGAGAAGGGAGATTCTTTTACTCTGGGATAAGTCACTGTAAAATGATGGTGGAGGAGAAGTCATAGTTCAGTTTGCCTGAAGAATAGGGTCTATGAAGATAAGTAATATGAGACAAACCTGGAATGGTAATCACCATATTGTGGGTACCTTGAATGCCCAGGATGAGAAATTAATATGTTATACAATAGGCAATGGAAAATCATTGTAATGTATTGAAATGAGGACTGGCACAAGACCTCCCAGCACGACATGCCCTCATCAGATAGATGCCGGGCTTTCTGAGCAAAGTAGAATTGAAATAGCTCAGAAGAAACATGAGCTGTGTAGAGAGGCTACCTCAAATGTTCCTAGGGACTATCGTGTCTGACCTGTGACAGAGCACTCTGAGCTCATATTGATCTGATCAGCCACAGTCAACACACTATACCATATTTGAAAGCAAAGAACCATATTTAAGAGCAAAGAACAACAACCAATCAACCAACTGAATTGAGGAATGAGATGAGCATAGTGAAATTTTGGGGAAATTGTTTAGGTAGCAATGTGGATTGAAGATAAAAGGGATTGAAGAAAGGAAGATAAATTATGAAAACATTGCATTTGTCTACTCCAGAAGAGATAAAGTTGGATGAAACTGAACTAGGGTGGATGGAATTGGAAAGATGAAAGATGTATAGAGACATAGATAATACAGGTTGGATGTATTGGGGAAGAAGCAAAGATGATCTGAAGTTATCAGGTTACTAATGGTGACATTAACAGAAATAAAGAAGAGTGATAGTCAGGGTTAGAAAAATAAATAGATTAAGTCAGTTTTAGAAACAATGAATTTGAAATCTCAGTGGGACATTTGATATCCGCAAGAGATATATAGGATATGAAATTATAGCATTAGCTGGAATCTAGGGATGGTACTGGAGATTTAGGGGACCTCTGTAATGATGGAATCATTGAAATCATGGGAATGGATGAGATCATCAATGAAAGTGATATAGAAAAGCAAAAAAAAATTAGAAAAGGACCTTGGGGAATACATTTTAGGGGAAAATAAAGGAAGAAAAGAGACAAGCGACCAATGTCAGAAGAGGTATATAAAGTATGAACAAATACAAAATATTCAGAAGAGAGTGTTCCACAACCCCAAGTGCCACAAAGATGTTAAAAAGAATGAGATATTAAAAGACTTTTGGATCTGACAATAGTTAATGGCTCTGTAAATTTTACTAATTGTTACAGTGATTCTCATCAACTTGGTGAATATATTTATCTATTTGTAAGACTATTATGAAATCTCATGCTATGGTTTTTGGATTTGTTTCGATTCATAGTTTTGTAGATTGAGAACCAGAAAGAACCTTAGTCATCTAATCCAACCTTTTCAATTTATGAATGGTGAAACTGAACCCAGAAATGTGAAGTCAATTGCCTTTTGGTAGTTTGACACTTCCTCTCTGCCCCCAAGATGTTAATACCGTCTTCTCTAAAGTTACTTACCATCTTCTTTATATGCATCTTGTATATATCAATTTATACCCAGCTTTGCTTCTTTATGGGATTCTAAGCTCCTTGAAGGTAAGGGATGCTTTTTCTTTTCAACCCCAATTTTTTAGTATGGCTCCTGATGCATAGTATGGTTGATGGATCCGTTGCTAAACCATAAAGATAATATGCAATAAAGCCAAGATTTGAAGCCAGATTTTATACCTTACCAGTCTTTCCTTCAACAAAATTTCCTAAAGACTTTAGTATTTGATGATCAGAAAGAGGAAGGGATTTCAAAAGCAAAATAGAACCTATGAGAATATTGCAAAAACAACATGAATAATTCCAAACATGAGCCACTAATGTATTTTCTGACTCAATTTGAATCCTCAGCATATCTTTCCAAAATTTTTATTCAGTTGGGTTTCATTAAAATAAATTCCAAGAAATTATGATCCAGCATGCTCTCCCCTGAATTGAGAAGTACTTTCTGGAATACAAGCACCTTTATGATAAACAAAAATTGAAAGAAAAATAATAAAGAAGGGTTATTATTTGTTAGTCATACTACTCTGTAGCACCATCAGGTTTTGTCATGGAGAAAACAAGTTAGGTGTTGTAAGGGCAAGCTAATTTTATAGATACTTTGAAGAACTGAGAGCCTGGAAACAAAAGCAGATGAAAAGAAGATAAAAGACTATGCAAGTGAAAACAACAAAAATTTGAAAAGGAAAAAAGCTCCTTGATTTGAAGGATAACCCTTTAAAAATGTGTGCCCTCCATAAGCAATTGTCTAAGTGAAGAAGACACCAGAAAGAGCATCCATTTTTTTTAAAATTATTACTTTTAATTTATTTTTCCCTACATGCAAAGATAGTTTTCAACATTCAACTTAGCAAAAACTTGTGTTCCAAATTTTTCTCCCTCTCTCCCTTCCCCAAGACAGCAACTGATCTGATATAGGTTAAACATGTGCAATTCTTCTAAACATATTTCCATATTCATCATGCTGCACAAGAAAAATCAGCTCAAAAGAGAAAAAAATAAGCAAGCAAATAACTACAATAAAGGTGAAAATACTATGCTTTAATTCATATTCAATCTCCATAGTTCTCTCTCCGGATGTGAATGGCTCCTTCCCTTATAAGTGTATTGGAATTGTCTTGGTTTACCTCATTGTTGAAAAGAGCCAAGTTCATCAGTCTGTCATCATTTCTTATAGAAAAATAATATTCCATTACATTCATATACCATAATTTATTCATCCCTTCCCCAACTGATGGGCAGCCACTCAATTTCCAGTTCCTTGCCACTACAAAAAGGACTGCTACAAACATATTTCACATGTAGGCACTTTTCTGTCTTTTACCAATATTCATTTTGGTAAGACTTTGTATTCCACATTTTCCTCCCTTCTTCCCTTACCTCCCCTGTCCCCAAGACAGCAAGCAACCTCATGATATAGGTTAAATATGTGCAGTTCATTTACTTTTTAATTTTTTGGGGGGTTGCTTTTTTAATAATAGCTTTTTATTTTCAAAATATATGCAGAGATGGGTAGCTAATTGGTGTAGCGGATAGAGCATTAGCCCTGAAGTCAGGAGACTTGAGTTCAAATGTGACCTCAGACACTTTAACACTTCCTGGCTGTGCGACCCTGGGCAAGTCACTTAATGCCAATTGCTTCAGCCAAAAAAACAAAACAAAACAAAAAACATACAAAGATAGTTTTCAACATTCACCCTTGCCAAACCTTTTGTTACAAATTTTCTCCCTCCCTTCCCCTCACCCTGTCCTATACAGTAAGTAATCCAATATATGTTAAATATGTGCAGTTCTTCTACACATATTTCCACATTTATCATGCTGCACAAGAAAAATCAGATCAAAAAGGGGAAAAAAGGAGAAAGGAAAAAAAAAGCAAGCAAAGAACAACAAAAAAACTGAAAACACTATGTTGTGATCCACCTTCAGTCTCCACACTCCTAATGTTAGGAATGTTTAGATAAAAGCACCTAGAGCAGCTAGGTGGCACAGTAGATAGTGCACCAGCCCAGAAGTCAGGAGGGACACTCAACTCTGGACAAATCACTTAACCCACATTGCCTCAGTAAAAAAAGAGAGAGAGAGAAAAGCACCTAAATGTATTTTCAGTTAAAACCTTCTCAAGTGCTTCCCCAACTTTCCTCATGTCATCACTGGTCCAATCTTACTTCTCACATTTTTGAGGGCTCAGCCAATGGTAGCAATAGAGAGTAGGTACAAAGTATGCCATTAATATTCAATTACATCTTGGAGAATATTGAGATTGGTAGATAACAGTGCTCCCAAAACCATTAAAATTGCTTTCTTTGTGGCTGATCTGAAATGTCACAAACTTGAAGAAGCTTGGGACTAGAAGAGGACTCAGGAGTCAGAGTATCCAATTGTATCTCACTAAAGAACTCTTCCTTTCACCATAATTGATGTTTTGATCAATAATGTCCCTTATAACTCTAATTCATTCTACCTTTCTTAAAAAGCTTTGGGAAAAGGCAACCCAATATTTTAATTCCATTACTTGATGTTTCTTTCTAGGAAGCACTGCTTTGCATCCATTATGACTGAAAAAAAATAATGTCTGAATAAAAATACTCATGAATCCAAGGGATATGATAAAAACAGGAGAAACAATCATGTATAACACCTTCATCCATGGTACAATTACTTTTCATACAGCTCCAAACACATTGATCAGATGGATGCTTACTATGCTAATGGAATTGTAGTATTTACCAACAATTCATGAACAAGCACAAGTCAGATTCCCTGACCTGAGTTAATCTTTTTGCTTCACATGCATTTCAGAAATGCATTTCACTACCAATTTATTCTAAGCTAAAGTCCATTATTCCCATTCCTATATATGGGACAATGTGTCCCACACTTCTGGGGTGATGTTTTGCTCCCCTTATGCGACTTCTGTTTATGATCTTTTCTAAAAGGTCATTATGTTTTACTGATAATGAATGAGGAACACACCAGTCAAATTTTACGTGTGAATCTACCAGAAATCGTAATCCCTCTCAGTTACCAACAGTACCTTGAATGGAAATTTAGTCAGGTAGCTTATAGAGACTGAGTACAACAATATCAATGGAAGTTTGAAGGGAATGTGGAAACTTTATTTTTTGGGAAAAATTTTTAAGCTTTTTATTTTTGAAATATATATATAGATAATTTTCAATATTCACCTTTGCAAACCCTTGTGTTACAATTTTTTTCTCCCTCTATTTCTCCCACCCCATCCCTTAGATGGCAAGTAATCCATTTATAATAAACATGTTCAATTCTTCTATACATATTTCCACAATTTTCATGCTGCACAAGAAAAAAACAGATAAAAGGGGGGGGGAGGAATGAGAGAAAACAAAAAGCAAGCAAACAACAACAAAAAAAGTAAAAATACTTTGTTGTGATCCACACAGAACCCACACCCCTTTCTCTGGGTATAGATGGCTCTCTACATTACCAGTCCATTGGAACTGGCCTAAATCACCTTGCTGTTGAAAAGAATCACATCCATCAGAATTGATCATCATATAGTCTTGTTATTGTGTACAATGTTCTCTTGGTTCCGCTCACTTCATTTAATGTCAATTCATGTAAGTCTCTCCAGGCCTTTCTAAAATCATCTTGCTGATCATTTCTCATAGAACAATAATATTCTATAATGTCCATAAACCATAACCTTTTCAGTCATTCTCCAACTGATGGGCATCCGCTAAGTTTCCAGTTTCTTATCACTACAAACAGGGCTGCTACAAACATTTTTACACATGTGAGTCTTTTTCCCTTTTTTATGATCTCTTTGGGCTGTAGGCCCAGTAGAGACACTTCTGGATCAAAGGATATGTACAGTTTGATAGCCCTTTGCACATAGTTCCAAATTGCTCTCCAGAAGGGTTGTATCAGTTCACAACTTCACCAATAATGTATTAGTATCCCAGTTTTCCCGCACCCCCTCCAACGTTTATTATTTTTTCCTGTCATCTAAGACAGTCTGAGAGGTGTGTAGTGGTACCTCAGAATTGTCTTATTTTTCATTTTTCTGATCAATAGTGATTTAGAGAATTTTTTTATATAACTAGTAATGGTTTTAATTTCTTCATGTAAAAATTGTTCATATCCTTTGAACATTTATCAATTGGAGAATGATTTGTATTCTTAAAAATTTGAGTCAATTCTCTACATATTTTAGAAATGAGTCCTTTATTTGAACATGTAGATGCAATTTTTTTCCTAGTTTACTGCTTTCCTTCTATTCTTGACCCATTGGTTTTGTTTGTACAAAACCTTTTTAACTTAATCAAAATTATTCATTTTGTATTTCATAATGTATTCTAGTTCTTCTTTGGCCACAAATTCCTTCATTATCCAGAGATCTGAGAGGGACAGTATCCTTTGTTCTTTTAATTTGCTTATTGTATCATCTTTATGTCTAAACCATGAACTCATTTTGATCTTATCTAAAGGGTCTTAAGTGTGTGTCAATGCCTAGTTTCTGCCATACTAATTTCCAAGTTCCCAGCAATTTTTGTCAAATACTAAGTTTTTATCCCATAAGCTAGGGTTTGGGAGTTTATCAAACACTAGATTACTATAATCTTTGACTATTGTGTCTTGAGAACCTAACCCATTCCACTGTTCTATTTCTTAGCCAATACCAAATGGTCTTGATTACTACTGCTTTATAATATAATTTTAGGTCTAGTACAGCTAGGTCACTTTCATTTGCATTTTTTTCATTAAGTCTCTTGAAATTCTTGACTTTTTCTTCTTCCAGATGAACTTTGTTATTATTTTTTCTAGCACTGTAAAATAATTTCTTGGAAGTTTGATTGCTATGGTACTGAATAAGTAGATTAATTTAGGTAGAATTGTCATTTTTATTATATTAGCTTGGCCTACCCATGAACATTTGGTATTGTTCCAATTGATTAGTTCTGACTTTATTTGTATGACAAATGTTTTGTAATTGTGTTCATATAGTTCTTGACTTTGTTGGGAGAATTTGTAAAGTTCTTCTAGAGAGATTCTTCTTTGGGATTCTCAATTTTGGATAACCTAGTTTGTCTCTTCAAGGATCTACTAAAGAAAAATTGGTTTTATTTTTCTGTTTTTGTTGTAGATTTTAATAAGGCAATCTGTGTTCAGGTATTTCTTTTAATTGTCAGACAGGCCAGTTTCTTTCACATAATGTTTATTTGTTGAATGCTTAAGAACTAAAATTTGTTGAATTACTGTATTCATTGGTTTAAGTTCATTCAAATATACAGTCACACATCATAGCTACTAAGAACAATATGAATTTTGCATTATGTGTTTTTACATCATAATATACAAGTAATAATAACATAAAAATAATCTAAAGCACTTCATGATAGATTTTTTGTTTGGTTTTCAGCCAACTTAGCTGCTTTTTTTTTCTTTTTCACTTTGGGGTGGGAAGAGAGAAAATAGGTATTTGTTACTTTAAGAAAAACTTAAAAACAAAATGATGATATTGGAATAAATGACCTTTAAGGAATTATGTAATCTTTAATATTACAAAAATGTTCATTCTATCATACTACACTGTGTTCTACACATAATGATCAGGGATATAATTTCAGACCTAGTGATTTATTGCTTTATTAATCCTTACTGTAAGACTATACTCAAGTCTCACTGTTGTAGGCATCTCACATCTATCTTGAATAACAGAGATTTTTATTTAGGTATATCCCCTTTTTTGGACTGAAAGATCCATGAAGGCAGGAAGGAAATTTATTTGTCCAGAACTTTTCATTTCAACTAGTATTTAAGTACTGCTTTGTATAAATTAGGTACTTCATAAACATGCATTAAATGAATGATTGAAATCTCCGAACTGATTTCCAAGATCTCTACCAACTCTAAATCTATGATCCAGGCATAATAGTGATTAAAGTATAATAGTTAAAGCCTTGGACATGGAGTGAAGGGGAAGACCTGAGTTCAAGTTCTATCTCAGACATAGCAACCGTAGGACCACGGGCAAGACATCTTTTCAGTTTCAATCTCCTTCTCTGATGATGAAGATATTAATAGTTACTTCCTCTTTTCCTCAGAGATGTTTTCAAGATTAAATGTAATTAAATAATATGTATTAACAGTCTCACAAAGCTTGTGTTACATAAATGTTATTGCTGCTATTATTATTATTATCCTACAATTTTATGAAGAAATGAAATCTGGGAATTTAGAGAGTTTCTTCCCCTGTGTCAAATAATTTCATTATCTTTGACAGTGGACACCAAGAAAATGATGGATGATTCCTACTTAGAATTAAGTCCATGGGGATCAAATCTTTTGGAACCAGCTCTGCAAATTGCCTCCAAACTTTAATCCCAGATTAGCCTTTCTCTTGTCTCCCACACAACTTTTGATTAGAATTTATTTTTTCAAATATTATGAATTCTTAGCTTACAGTCAATTTTTTTTTACTTGTGGTTTCTTGCTCTTGCTGTCAAAAAGCCCTTGGGCTCTCTCCCTCAGCTTCTAGCAGCTATAGGGACTTCTGCTAAGGAAATAATTCCAGTGACTGCTCTCCTTCACAGCCTCCATCCAGACTTATTACTCATAGGACTCATCAGGATTAGCTCTCTTCTACCACAGAAAATCAAGAGGAAGAAGAGACAGAGAAAGGAGGAGGGAGAGAGAAAAAGAGGAAAAAGAATGAAAGAGGGGAGAGAGAGAGAAAGAGACAGAGAGAAAGACAGAGTAAGAGACAGAGAAAGACAGAGACAGAGACAGAGAGAGGAAGAGAGAGAGAGACAAGGAGAGACCGAGACACACAAACACAGTGAAGACAGAGAGGAAGAGAGAAGAGACAGACAGACAAATCTTACTACTCTGGGAACAAAACAAAGTTACCATGCTATTTTCCCTAATCAGAAAGTAATTTTTCATTCCAATCTCAAACAAAAAGAAAACAAATATTCTCCAGTTTTATGGAAATGTAAAAAATCATTGGCTTTTGAGTTAGGAAAACTGGGTTTGCATCCAGGTTTGACTTTGACAAGCTGGGTGATCCTGGGCAAGACCCCAAACTTTTCTGAACTTGTTTTCTTATCTGCAAGCAGGGTATAATTACACTGGCTCCACATACTTTTCAGGACTGTGATGTAGAAAATACCTGATGAATGTTTAGGCATGTTAAATTGAAATTGATTCAAAAAGTGGCTGTATTTCAGAGAATAAAAATTCCTTTAGGGAAATGGCTTTTTCCTATTATCTTTGTGTCCCCAGTACTTCAGACAGTAACTTGTACTTCAGAAGTGACTTCATTAATAAATATTTGCTGAATTAAACATGACCAAAATAATCAACTAGTATTTATTAATTAACTGTTATTTGCTAGGAACCATATTGAGTGTTTTCCTGTTGTCCAGAGCTGTTGATTTCACATTTTCACTATATCTCAAATATCTCTCCTTTGACATGGCTGTCTCTCCTGGGCAGGCTTTCATGACCCTAAGCCTGGAGCATTGCAAAAGCCTATTGGGGGTTTGCCTGCCTCAAGTCTCTCCCAATTGCAGTCTCCATTCAGACACTAGTGATTTTCCTAAAATGTGGGACTGATAGTGTTCCTCCCCCAACTCTTTATGTTCACTAAACTCCAGTGACTCCCTGTAACTTCCAGGATCACATACAAAATTGGACATTCAAAACCCTTTGTAACCTAATCCCCTCTTACCTTTCCAGTATTCTTACACCTTATTTCCTAACATTTATTCTTCGAGCTGGTAACAATGGCTTCCGGACTCTTCTGAGAATAAGACAATTCATCTCTCCACTTCAGGGATGCTCTTCTTCCTCATCTGTGCCCACTGATCTCCCTGGCTTCCATTAACTATGAACTAAAATGCTATCTTTTATAGGAAACCTTGTCTAACACCTTCTAATTCTAGTGCCTTCCTTCTTTTAATCATTTCCTATTTATTCTGCATATGTCTTATTTATACAGGTTTGTTTGTTGTCTCCTCCATTAGATTGTCTGCTCACTGAGAACAGAGACTGTCTTTGACCTCTTTGTTATCTCTAGTGCTTTGCACATTGCCTGACACATTGTTTGGTTTTTCAGTTAGTTCAGTCATATCTAACTAGCACTCCATTTAAGATTTTTGTGGCAAACTTACTAGACTGCTTTGCCATTTTCTTTTCCAGCTCATTTTATAGATAAGAAAAACAGAGGCAAACAGGGTTAAGTGACTTGCCCACAGTCACGCAACTAGGAAATATTTGAAGCTACATTTGAATCCAGGTTTTAGGATAGCAGACCTAATGCTCTGTGTACTATAGTAGTAGCTGCCATGACTGGCACATAGTGATGTGCTGCAGCCTTTAAAAAAGATGTAGCAATAACCCTAAAGCTACCTGGCCTTGGGAGTGGTGTAGTTGGAAATGATGTATTTATTTCCCTAGGCTATCCTGCCCCAGTGTATTCTATATGACCAGGATGTGAGCCCACAAATATTCCTGACTGTCAGATAAAAGCCTGTTGGTCTGTGATAAAGGGGTTTCTGTGACTAATGAGCAACAGTAATGAGGTGCTTAAAGTTTATGCAGGCACAGAACAAAATTGGGTGCTTGCCACTTAACCTAGTAACATTTCAAGCATAAAAACACAACTCTGGAAGATTTTCCCATGAGCTCTGCCCAAAGAACTATGGGTACTGCACCTGTGCACAAAGTCAGAACCAGATCATTCCTCAACTCCACCTCTAAGACATAAAATGAGCATGTCAACTTTCCCCTATAAACTTATCTTCCTGCTCCTGATTCTTTATTAACTTCCTTTTTGAATTTAACCTACTTTACTTGATTGCAATTATAACAAACTTTGCCCCTTGACTTGGAGATTGATCCAAGCCTGCAAATTCTTTGAGATATCTTGTGATGCTGATCTGGAACCCCACTATTTTTGAGATAGCCCTTGAGCCCCCCAAATAGTAGGCTCTTAACAAATGCTTATTTATGGACTGACTTCTCTAGCAAACAATAAGTTTTACAAACCTCTTCTACAAAAGATTATCAGAAACTGCTCCAAGAAACTCTTTGAATTACTTTGAGTATTTCTAAATGACAGATTTATGCAAGCATTGTTATTGGTGGTGCTGTTGTTATTGTTGATGGTGGTAATCTGGTGGTGGTGGTAGTTGGCTGTGTGGATGTGTGTGGGGCCTATATGTGAACAAAGCTAGTGGTTCAGTAGACAGAATGCTGAACCTAGAATCAAAACTTGACTTCAAATTTAGTCTCAAATACTTACTAGTTTATTAGCTGTATGATCTTGGTAAGTTATTTGACCTCTGTTGGATTTATCTTCCTCATCTGTATAATGAGGATAATAATAGCACCTACCCTGAAGAGTTGTTGTAAGGATCACTTTCAATTGATGAGCCCATTTCAACTGGATTGACTGGTCAGTATTAAAAAAAAATATCTTAGTCAAGTAACATGGGATGTTTTTGGATTGGTCAAAAGACTCAAGCTACCCCTATGTATTGTCATCAAATCTCAGATTTCTGTTCAGTTCAATTAAAAAGTCACAATTTTTTGTAATGTTATATATGTGTGTGTTTAGTTTACCTTCACTAAACTCTTTGTCTAATGTTAGTGACAAGATTGTTATGGGTTTTGAAAGGCAATAATACCAGAGTGAACACTGTGGTCTGATTGAAAGATTTTGATTATAGCCTTGTAAAAGACTGTATTTATTATCTCAGTTGTGAGATAGATTGTGAGCTCCTCAAGGATGGGGATTATGTCTTTTTGTTATTGTATTTCCAGCATACACTAGGCATTCAATAAATACTTATTGATTGATTGGCAAATGATTCACTTGGTTAAATTCTGAAATATTCATTGCCTGATCTTTTTGAAGTAGGATTTTAATGATTTTTATTTATTTAATTTTTTGCCACAGCAACTTATGAAAGTACCTACTATGGCATGGGAAGGTTGCAGTGTGTACTAGTGGAGGAAATAGAACTATAGGATCATAAATTAAGTACTTTAAGGTGACATGGAGGTGATCTAGTCCATCTTATCCTCATTTTACAGATGAGAAAACTCATCTGTAAGAGAGAGGTAAAGTGAGTGACTCAAGATCACACATACTCTGTAGAGGGAGCATTTAAGTCTAGTCTTTCGAAAATTAATCACCAATAACTTGTTGCATATTAACTCTGTGCTAGATACCATGCTAAGTGCTATAGATCAGAGATGAATATGAAACGGTCTCTGCCCTCAAGGAGTTTACATTTTATTGGAAGTCACAATATGTATACATATGAGTATGTACAAAATAAATATAAAATTTTGGTGGTCAGGAGTGAGCTAGAAGGGACTTCAGAGGCCATCTATTTCAATTCCTTTATTTGGTAGATGGCAAAAGAAATATGTTAAGTGACTCATCAAAGTCAAAGTAAGGATATAAATTCAGTTCCCATGAATCCAAGATTAGGGCTCCTTCCACTGTGCTAAAATGACTACTGGAAGTTTAAGCTTTTATTGCAATTGAAGTAGTGTTATTAATTGCATTTTTCCCCATTAATAATCTATTCTCATGCTTCATCATTGCACAAGAATATCTCTAGGTAGATGAGATATGTATGATCTGAGAACAGTCAGATCCAAAATACCAAAGAGATTCTATGGATCACCAGAAAATTCAAAAGGCTTTCTTAGCCACCATGATCTTCCTAAGTGTCTCTGCTACATATAAGGATTTAGTCACCACTTCTTCCTTCAAACAATCTCTGGTCAATGGTTTTAGAGGTCTTCCATGCTTACTTGCACGCTGTATTTTTTTCTACACACATTCACACAACAAAGATTAAATTGTGGTTCATCATGTCATCCCTCTCTTCATTGGGGATTACATGATTCACCAATTAGGTGACACAGTTAATAGAATGACAGGCCTAGAATCAAGGAGACATCTTCCTAAGTTCAAATCCAGCCTCAGGCTCTTACTAGCTGTGTGAAGTTGAAAAAGTTACTTTATCCTGCTGACTTCAGTTTCCTCATCTGTAAAATAAGCTGAAGAAGGACATGGCAAACGACTCCAGTATCTATGCCAAGAAAACCCCAAATGAGGTCTTAAAGTGTCAGACCTGACTGAAAAATGACTAAACATTCTTCACCAATAAAAAACACTAACTTTCTGTGGTTCTTCCATTCATCCTGTCATTCAACCAACAGGCATTTATTAATTGCTTTATTAAGTATTGGTTAAATTTGAGTATTTACTAAGTATTTAAGAGGTACCATCCTACCTATTATAATTGTGGTGGGGAGGTTACAATGAAAGGCAAAATAGAGGGACATAATCTCACTATCCCCTGCTCTCAAGGATTATTCATTCTAATAGGAGAGAAAACATGTACCTAACTATCTGTATGCATGAACAATTATATAGAGTATATGAAAATAAAATTTAAAAAAAGGTTAACAGCAAGGGAGATGAACAAAGACTTATTGCCAAAAGTGGTATTTGAGTGAAATACTGAAGGACGCCAAGGAAAGGAAGAGAAGGAAGAGACAGGAGCGAGGAGGATGAGCATTCCAGGTGTGGGGAATGGCCAGTTCAAAGGTGCGATGATGGGCACAGCGGGATGACTCCTGAACCATGAATTAAAGGAAAGAATGAGACAGATGTGACCAGAGTTCAAGGACAGCTTTTGTGGTTGGATAGCAGATAACAGGAAGAGAAAAATATCCCCATTTGCAGTAACTCCACAAAGGTTAACCCCAGTGTCCCTTCAGGCAAACTGCCCAGAATCCACTGTTTTCTCCTCCACAACTGGTTCTTGCAGCCATTTGGCACCTTGTATGGATTGAATGATGAGGCCAATTTCTTCATTTCTCTCTTCGTGTAGGAGAATGAGATTATTGAGCTTCCAGTTCCTCATTTAGTTACAGCTACCGAAATGCTTTCAGCAATCAAGACTCCAAAAGTATGTGCACAAAGAGTAGCTTGGCATTTCTGAGCAGCACCCTGTGTTCACGGAGAAGGGCATGTCATTTACAAATCTTCCTCCAGACAAACATATATGATCTTTCAAGGACTCTCTCTATCTTGTGCTTGATGTGCCCCTCCCTTTTCATCTAGGATGGTTAGAGAAAAGAGTGTACCAATCTTTACTGGTTGTAGTGTTATTATATACAGATGCTCAGGTACCAACTCCAGTCATATCAACATTAGTAATCTGGTTGTTCTCTTCCAAGTTGTTCAGCATTTCTTATCTAATTGCTGAAACACTACCACTCCCCCCCCCACACACAATAAATTTATAGGATAAAATGAAATTTCAAAGCTTTGTACATATAAAGCTGGAAGGCTCTTGGAGATAATTAAGTCATTTGACAGATAAGGAAAATGAATCAAAGAATTTTTAAATGACTTACCTAGGATTTTGTAGCTAGTGACCATCTGAAATCAGGTCTTCTTGATTCCAGGTCCAACCTCGTAACCACTGTATCATCTTACTGCCAAGATAATAAGGATAGAGAGAACTGGAGAAAAAAGGAAACTTTATGGTTAAAACAAATAAAACATTCAAGGTGCCAATATAAAGTATCTTACTATCTCTTTGACATATTTTATCTTATTATGCTTCGTATCCTCTGTAGTTTATAGTAAAATAAATTTATCAGACAAATTTTAGGTAGCAACATCATCAAATCAAATAGGACTAATCAGCATACAGAAATTATGATCTTCATTTGATGGAGCATTAAGAAAATTATTTTAGTAATGAATATAATCTATACTCTGTATGTAATCTCTGTATCTACTCTACATTTTCCTATAAAACTGTGTCATGTTCAATAAATGCTTTGAGTCAGACTGTGTAAAATCAGAGCTCCCACCAATATTTCTTTAAGCAAATCAACCAAAGGATATCATCACAAAATAAAATAAAATTTCAAAGCAAGTTAGCAAAATAAAAAAATGAAAATTTCTCCTACCCAGGAATATATTCTTTGGCATATTCCTATATTAGTGGTAGGAAATAGGTTCATCTCTAACAGAGGCAAACATGCAGAGCTAGGACAATCCATACTCTGGAGTTGTTCCAGTTGGAACTCTTCCCTTTCTTCAATGTTACTACTTGCTGATTGGCAAGAAGAAGAGAAGGGAGGAAGAGGAAGAGGAAGAGTAGAAGGAGGAGGAGAAGGAGGAAGAACAACAACAACAACCTCGGAAGGCTGTTACTACTACTTTTAGATAACATAGTAAAAGATAGTTAATATAAAATATTATCATAAGGCTCTAGTTCACTTCTTCCCACAAATACTGCCTCCATGGGAGGGGTAAGTTTAAACATATTATACCATAATTTTAGAGAGGCACATATTTAAAAATATGCGTAGTAAGGTTTAAATCACAACCCTTGCTCTAGAAGTCCTTCTCTCTATACAGAGACTTCATGCAGAACTCTTCTTGTTGTTCACCTTTCATTTTTGAAGACTAATGACATAAAGGGATTAATGTCTTGACTTGCGCAGGAATTGGATATAAATGGAAAGGAGCTGTGCAAAACCATTGCCTTAGCATTTCCTTCAGAGTCATCAAAGTATAATGGCAAGGCAAAGGTCAAGATGACTGGCAATGGTGTAGAATATAGTGAGTGACCTTGGCCTTCCTAAAAACTCATTCCCAACTGACAGCTGGGGAAATGATGCTTATTTCCTCTGCTAGACTGTTCACTTCACAGAATGGTGTCCATTTACTCACCTCCTCCCAACTCAGAAAGCCTCCAATCTTTCTTCTGATTAGAATTCAGATTACCCAATCATGCATCCTGATTATATCCTATGAATTGTTTTCTTTCAATGCACAAAACTCTCTTTTCCCCTGTATTCAGGGTCTACTACAAAGCTGGGAAGGCCTGGTTCCAATTTGTTATGCAATTAGCATGCTTTGTTTAATAAATTTATGTGCTTAGAAGCTCAAACCTGTATTTCCTCAGTTATTTCAGATTTTACCTATCGCTTTTATTTGTTACTGGTTATTTCTCATCATCTCACTGAATGTCTTAGGAGAAGCCCAAGAGTCCTATGTGAAACCAAATTCCTAGATCCATTATAACAATCTTTCATTTTGATATATTTCAGATTAGGGACGGCTTTTGGCCTTTTGAAACCAAAGCAAACACCCTGAATCCATCAAAAACAGGCAGAGTATTGAATTCGATCACTTGTCATACTTATGAGGGGAGTGTCTTTGTATGATCCTAACACATTTGACAAATTCTCTCCTAAAAAGGGAAACCCTACTTGTGATAGGAACTTTTAAAATTCTGGTTCTTGATAGCAATACACTGATGAATTTGGGGGCACTGACAAGAGATTTGCCAGGTAGCAGTATGATGGCAGCATTATCCAACAACATATAGCTGTGGCAAAAGAAATGGATTTCCAACTGACAAAAATCAAATAAACAGTCTGCAAATATATAAGAAAATTAATAAAACTGGTGATTTTAAAGAACATTATCAGCCTGGTAATTTTGAATTATATTTTTGCTCTGTTTGCCTAAATATTCTATATATAAATTGAGTTCCCTTAGTTAAATGGTGAGAACAAAAATTGTTTTTATTTGTTTTGTTTTGTTTTGTTTTTGATGACATCCTTTTCCTTGACTTTGCAAGAAGAATGTGGTCTGGCTTGGGTTTTTCTTTTATCCAAAGGCATTAAATATTCAGGCTTTATTTCTGTTGCTTTAAAATATATTTTCAAGGTAATTATTTAAATAGTTGTTATTGTTGAGATCTACTATCCATTTAACCATGGGTGATATTGGAATATTTTGCCCTTAGTAACCACATTTTCTTTCCTGTGTGAATCAAAAAGATGATGTTCCCCTGAAAGGTCTCTACTTTCCATTTTTTTCTATGTTTAGCAAATTTACTGCTCGCTGGCTGCTACCCTACAATATCTACAAGTAGACATAGGAATTAAATAAAATGGATTTTTTGGGGGGACCACACTTGTGATTCTGTTCCATTGTGATGAGGCAAGTCCTTCTCTTCCAAGACACCTGGCAACTTACATTCTTAAAGAATTGCCTGGGGACACTGAGATAGTTAATGACTTGCCTGAGTCATATAGCTTAGAAATATCAGTACTTGAAGCCAGAACTTTCTGACTCCAAGACCAACTCTCAATCCATTATATCATGCGGCTTCTCAAAATAGATCTTATGAATTGCCTATTTGTTCATTAGGAAGATATGTTAAATGAGAAAAAAATGATTTTCTTATCCAAGTATGGAAAATTTAGTGTCTCAGTTTCCATAGTCTTCCAATTTGATGGTGTTTTATCAAGATGCTTCATTCAGGAACAAACATCAGTCAAATATGAATATATATAATTAGTTTTCTTTTACAATATTTATAAATGTATTTATATTTGTAAGAGAGTTTGCTCAAAGCAGTTCCCTTGATTAGTTCAACTTAATGAATTTACAAGGCAGTGAGTCTGCAGTTGGCAAGTTTGGTAAATATCTCTACATACAGAACCTGGTGGTACCCATTGGCATTTTGTTTAGATGACAGAAGATGACTCCTAATTAGGCTTCAGTGAGTAGCGTCTATCCCTAAGTGACTTGGCTGGTTTGGAGTTACTCTTTGGCACCCGTTTGGGGTGATTGGGACTGTTGTCCTGATGATTTATTTGTCTGCAACTCTTGTCGGGGCATCTAAGTGGCACAGAAGATAGTGTCTGGCCTGGAGGAGGAAGACATCTTCCTGAATTTAAATCTAGCTTCAGAAACTTGACACCTATATGACTCTGAACAAGTTATTCTATCCTGTTTGCCTTGGTTTATTCATCTATAAAATATGCTGGAGAAGGAAATGGCAAAGCACTCCAGTATTTTTGCCAAGATGCTAAATGGGATCATGGAGAGTTTGATGCAACTGAAAGATGACCGAACGACAACAAAACTCTTATGAGAATGGCTCAGGTTGAAAGCTCTAGATCACTGTGCTAACATGTAAAGAGATCCAAAAGAGACCCAATATCCTTTTAACTTCCGTCATATCCAAATTTGCTATCCTAGGGCTTTTCAACTCAACCCAGGAGTTTAAAGTGACAAGAAGGCAGTAGTAGACAAATAATAGTCATCTAATTTTCTTTGCAAAATTTCATTTATTTTTGTCTTTTTGCCTTTTAACTTGAAACTTTCTGAACATAACAACAATTATGATGGAAAATGAACTTTCCTTCTTCTCTTCCCTCAATCACACTAATCCTGGAAACTATTAATAGTTGCCTTAGGAAAGAAGCACAAGGGAACTACATGTCCCTGCCCACACACACCATGCCCCAGTGTAGCAGAGAAGCTAGTGGTATCTTATTGGATCTGGAGTCTCCTACATATGGGTACTCCCTTAACTGTTGGAGATCATAACCCATCTGTGCTTTTTTATCTTGGGCAAGTCCTTTCCATATAATCTGATAAAATTACCTTGGGATGGAGGTGGAGTAGATGGGTAAAGTGAGATCTTCCTAATCTACCTAAAACCTTCTCAAGATTCCTTGATATTTCTAGAATACCAGCAGAACTAGTATATTGGCCGTTCTTCATATTTACTCTGTGACTAGCCCCCATTCTTTCCTCTCTGAGGTTATTAATCCATGACATGATATCTCCTATGCAGTTGTTCACTGATAACTTTGTGACAGTGGGTTCATAACTATCAGGGAGGGTTACCCTTAGTTTTTATTTTCAGAGAGAGTTAGATCCTTGCTTTTCAGTTGCATAATGTCATGTTGAGAAACCATAAGATAACCATGAAAAAAAAAAACTTTTTTTGGTAAGGTAGTTAAGTCATACAATAGGTAGAATGTTGGACCTAGAATTAGGAAATTATAAATCCTCCCTCAGATACTTAATAGCTGTGTTACTCTGGGCAAGTAACTTAACTTCTGCCAGCCTCAATGTTCTCATTTGTAAAAGGGAGGATAATAATAGCATCTAAGTCCTAGGGTTGTCATGAGGATCAAATGATATATTATTTGGAAAGTGTTCTGCAAATTGTAAAGTACTGTATAAACGCTAGTTATAACTACTACTATGATTATTATTATTTTAAAGTATAGTGCCCTTTCCTTCATCAGGAGGCTTGAAGAAAACCAAATTAGTTTTAAAATTTACTTTTTTTTCTGACAAATCATTTTTTTCTGGAAATATCTAGGAGTTCAGCAGAATCCAGAATGTTTGCAGGAAAGGGAATAGGAAGGTAACTGAGGGCGTTTGGCAACAGTTACTACAAAAATAAGGTCGCTTTTTTTGTATGTGGGAAGATAATGTGTCTCACGAAAGGATGATATAGATGTAGAAATTAAACATTACATTAAACTGGCAAGTTTAGTATATGAATCGAGAAAATAGTGATTGTGAATAATAATGATGAGAATTGCATTGTTGTTTGGGGAATTAAGGGGATCTACATGTTATTTTTCACCAGCTTTGGTTTTTCTTTCAAAGATAGTTTCCTCTGCTGTGTGCTAATATCTTCATCTTGTTGCTGTTGCTTTATTCCATGCATGTCCATGTCAGAGTTATTAAAATTAAATTCTTTGATATGCAGAGATCTTTTCTATATTTTCCAAAGAACCCACCATATTGCTCTCTATCTACTAACTGCTTAAAGAACTAAACAAAGCATTTCTGATACTAATTACAATCCTCTCTCTACTCTGTCCTGTTAATTCAAACCAAGGATAATCTATCAATGGCTTGTGATTTTTCCAGAAAATCTTTCTACTGAGGTAGACTGAGCATATCAATAATTTAGAAAGCTGTCTCAGTATGGAAAGAAGGTTCATCTGACTTGGGATGATCACAGTGTTAATAAGTATCCAAGGTGAGATTTGACCTAGATCTTTTTGACTACAATACTCTAAGTCATTTCATTTAATCATGGCTGTAGCTTGGTGGATCTAGGTTATCGTTTAGGATCTGTGTATAGTCATGGGTCAAAACCCAAATGTCTAATTGGGTCAGACAAAATGGTGAATTTAGTGCAACTGAGTTAATATCCTCCTTTTTAAACTCCCAATGGCTCATTATCAGGAAACAGTCCACATCAGTATGGGAACTATCTCTGGCCCTGAAAAGTGCTCACAGAGATCCAAGGAATAAAGCAGAGCCCAGTGAAAGAATAATGACAATATGCTACAACATAAAGAATTCTGGATGTGAAGTTAGGAGACTTGAGTTCAAATCCTGCCCAAGATTTATGCTAAATTTCTATCCTTATCTCACTTCCTTTTTCAGAACTTCAGTTTCTTAATCTGCAAAATGGGAATAATAATGCTTGTGCTACCATCTATATTTCTTAAGGTGAAGAAAGTGCTTTCTAAGCATTAATGTGCTATACAAACATGAGCTGTTTTTATTAATTTGGTTAAGAAACCAAAGAAAGGAACCATAATCAAGATTAAATCTCACACTGTACAGCTTAATTTATACTATAATTTTCCTAAAGTGAGTACCTATAGTGCTGGACATTGGTCATTGGTTTTATGGTCCCTTTTCTCTACTTACTTCTTATAGGATCAGAAAGAAGGGGATGGGGTGTGGTTGGTGGGGAAGAAGAGATCAAACCCAATGGTAACATCTTCCTGGCTCCATTCTAACAATCCTGCTTCAGCTACATAAATGATCTAAATGTAACCAGCAGGTGTCACTATTGAGGGTAGACTTCAACTAGGCTATTATCAAAGAGTCAAAGAGCAGATGGGACTAGCATCTGGAGAGGGGGAATCATCTAGCTGGGCTGCCTTAGCCAATTTTCAGGGAAGCTGAGAAATAAGTGGGAGAAGAAATGACCATTTCTTCACTAGAGGCAGCTGGCTTCTGTCCCAGCAGCTGTTAACCAGTGATAATGCTTAATAGTCTTCTTCCACTCCACTACAAACATACACATGCACACCCATGAGAGAGACAGAGAGACAGAGGGACAGAGATAGAGAAACAGACAGACAGACACACTCACATAGACAAAAAGAGAGACAGAAACACAAAGGAAGAGAGAGAAACAGAGACAGACAAAAAGATAGAGAAAATAGAGACAGGCAGATGGGCAGAGAGAGTCACAGGGAGGAGGAGGAAGAGAAAAAGAAGAAGGAGAAGGAGGAGGAGGAGAACAACAACAATGAGATAGAGACAGATAGACAAAGAGACAGAGAAAGGCAAAGACAGACAGACAGGCAGGGAAAGATAGGCAGAGAGGCACAGAGAGAAGAAGAAGAGGGAGAAGAATAAAGATGAAGAGGAAGAAAAGGCTTCAAGAACAAGAAGAAAAAGGATAACAACAACAGTGAGATAGAGACAGACAGAGAGCAAGAGAGAGGGAGAGAGAAACAAAGACAGGGACAGAGACAGAGACAGAAAGAATGAAGGGTCCCATAGTTAGGCTTCTGAGCAACAGAGAAACAGCCTCAACTAAATTGTGTTTCTTTGAGTTCCTGGGTTTTGACTTGCTTATAGAAAAAAGTTTTGGTAGTTTTGTTCTGAGAAAGCATCATAGGTACCCAGTACCCACAAAGTATCTGCCATTTTTCTTTTTATTTCTCCTTTTCTAAAGAAGAACAGTGGTATAATGATTAATAAGCCAGCCATAGAGACAAGAAGACCTGGGTTCAAGACCTACCTCTGAGACATTAAGGCTATGTGAACCTGAGCAAGTCTCTTGATCTTTCAGTGCTCTTGTCAACTCTCTAAGTGGCAGATATGGTGCTGACCAGCCTTTGTAGTAGGAATTTCCTTATCTGACAGTTCCCTGTATTGAAGAATCCCACATTTTGTATTATAATCATTAAAGAAATAGGTACTATCATGCTATCGTGTGGATAAACTCCTATGAAAGGCAATGGATGTGGCAAGAAAGATAAAATGTTTTCTACCCTTAGGAGACGGAACTGAGCCCAAGTGACTGGATAAATAAATTGACCCCAAATGATTAGATTAATGATGTTATTAATGTCATTTATAAAAGGTCTGTATCTTTTTAAGGTAAAGAGAAAGAAATGGCCATTTCTGAAAAGCATGAAAGAAAAAAAGTCAAGAATCTCAAAGGAACTAATAAAAAAAAATTAAAGGAAGGTGGTTTAGCAATGCAAGATTTTAAACTACATTACACCACAATAATTATCAAAACTATCTAATACTTAATTCAAAAGGCACTAGTTGAGTTAATTAAGCAGCACACACACACAAAAAGAGCCCCAAATACCTTAGTCTTCTAGTTTACTCCATTCTGTAGCACTCAATTCAGAAAAAAAAAAAAACAGAACATTTATGGGTTGTATTTTAAATGAAATCTTATTAATTTATATATCCAATGCTATTCTAATTAAATTACCAAAAATATTTTACTGAGTTAGAAAAAATAATAAAATTCATTTGAAAGAACAAAAGTTCAAGAATATTACAGGAACTAATAAAAAATATAAAGCAAGGAGGTTTAACAGTACCAGATTTTAAGCTACATTATAAGGAAGTAATTATCAAAACTATTTAATATTGAGTAAGGAATAGAAATGTAGATCAGGGAACAGAGGAGACATGCAATTTATATCAGTGAATGACTATAATGTAATACTATTGTGTTGTAGGAACTGATGAATTTGATGATATTGATGGATAGGCTTGCATGAAATAAGGAAGAGTGAAATGAGCAGAACTAAGAGAACATTGTACAAGGAAACAGCAACATAGTTTTACAAACAACCTTGAGCTATTAACTCACTTTGAGAATTACATTTAAATCAACTACAAAGGATTTATAAAGGAAAGATGCAATCTGCATCCAGAGAAAGAACTGATAAATATAAGTATGTATAGAATGATTTTACATACACACACCCATATATTATATATGTATATATGTATATCCACATTTTGTCTAATGGTAGTCATCTTTAAGGTGGAGAGGAGAAAAAAAGGAAAAAAAAGAAAGTTACATGATAATTATATATTTAAAAGGAACAACAAATTGTACATAATAGTTTGCAGTTTCATGTGCAATAATCATACTCTACAGTGTTATGGAAATTTTTAAAGTTCAGAATAAAAAAATTCAATTCATTTATAATTTAAGTGCATTTATATATGCATATTCATACTTACCAACGTGCTAAATAAAAGATCTCATAAGTGATGCTTTTTATTTTTATGAGATTCATAAAATTTATATCATTTATATTAATTTCTTTTAATTAATCTCATTTAATAATTTGATCATTTCTAAAGTCAGGGAAATCTCAGAACTTTAGTGAGATTAGATTGGATTGAATTGGATCAGTCTGAAGTAGAACCATTGTTCAAAGATGCTACTTTGTTTTGGAATTTTAATTAATGTAATGAAATTACAATTATAGAATTGGATGGAGGATTTTTCTGTTGTTTATAAGATGGCAGATAATCTGGGATTATATTTTCAATCTAGCTAATAACCACTGACCTAAATCCTATTGGGAATTAGAAAAATTCAATTATTTCCTCCAATATTGAATTATTTTCTATTTTCTGTAAGCAATAAAACAGATAATTTAGAAAAATGATCACTGATGCTGAAAAAATTTATTTAATTTTTCAATTTCTCGGTAAGATTTAGAGTAGAAACATGTGCAGTGATAATTAGATTATCATATTCACCCCTGATTTCCTTGTCCCAGTTGTAGAGGAAGGGGAGAGATCTAACTATAGTTGTTTTTTTCCCTCTTTCTTAATTTTTGACCCTTCTTGTCCTTTTCAATGTCCCTAAATGTTTTGGACCAAATTTATCCCTCCAGGAAAGGCAAGAGATCTTCCTTGGGCTATAACATATTTCACTTTTCTTCCCCAATTCATTCAGTCCCAACTTCTCCTGAATCTAAATTTCTGTCATTGGCACCCTGTTTTTTCACCCACCTCACAGTGTCTTTATTTATTGTACTATTGTACTATTAGAATGTGAATTCCTTGATGGTAGGAACTGAATTTTTGCTTTTCTTCATTCAGCACATTTCAATATCTGACATGTATTTGCTGAAAATAAGCTTGTTGACTGGACGAAGAAAGAGTGTTTAACCAGAAGTACTTCATTTTGTGGTGGTTCACTTAAATTCTAATGCCATATCTTAAGGGTCTGCAAGGAGACCTAGATTTAAATCCTATTTGTGTCACTTATTAGGTATATGAAATTAAATAGTTCATTTTTCTGAAGCTCAGTTTTGTTTTATTTTGTTTTGTTTTTTCATTTGTAAAATGGGGACATTAAAATAAGTAATCTCTTAAGGTGCTTTTCAAGGCCTATATCGTATGGACCTAGACGGGTCTAGAAGTACACATGATCTAAGAATACATTTTTTAATGTATTTTTAAATTTTTTTAAAAATTATTTATTTTTAAAAATTCATTAAAAATTGAGTTTTAAATTCTCTTCCTCCCTTTCTTCTATTCTCTCCTTCACCCACTGAGAAGGCAAGTAATATAATGCAAATTATATTTAACTTAAAATTATGTAAAAGAATTATTTTTTCTTGAATGCATAAATTATACACAAAATCTCATGGACTACCAAAGGCATCTGATGCCTTTACTAGATTATCTATCGAAAACTCATGGAAAGTAGTTGTCACAAATTGAATAGGATAAGAAACCATGGAGAAATTCATTCTCTCTCTCTGTCTCTGTCTCTCTCTCTTGTCTCTGTCTCTCTGTCTCTGTCTCTCTCTCTCTCTCTCACACACACACACACACATGTGTATGTGTATGTGAACACATAATTATATAAATTCACAATTTATATATTTCATAAAATATAAAAGCATACATATGCACATTTATGTATATATCTCACAATATGTATGTATTTCTTCCATTCATACTACACATATATAAATATAGTGCCCAAGTAATGAATCCAACAATATATTAAATAATGCATTTTTTCTCTCAGAGTATATATAAAGCCTGTTATCCAAGATCAACCAAAGTAAGGTTGAAAGGCTCTTGCCCAGCAGGTTGGTCACTATATAACAAATCCTTTGCTTATGGCAACTTACAGAACAAAGAAAAATTTGGCTTTCAGTCAAAAATTTGAATTCTCTTCCAAATCCACTGGAGCAGTAGTAAAAAGGGGAAGAAAAGCTGCTAATAATCACACATATTTTCATTCTTGATAAACAGTAGCTGTTTTAAATTTGAAATATTTATATAATGACAGATGAATTGACTTAATATTGGAATAACTGACACCTATCAATATTATCATTCTTATGAAAAAGAAACCTAGAAAGCAAAATGATGTTGTTGTAAAGTAGAAGGATGGGTCTTAGATTTTCTTGAAGAGGAAAACAGATGTTTGTAGCTTCCTTTCTCTGTATGCCTAGACAATCTCATGAAGAAAATTGCAGTAGTTATCTGCCATAAAAGTAGAGGAAGTCTATTAAAGACTGGACAAATTTCTCCAAACTAAGTCAATATTTTTATGCTAAATGACATTAAGTCAAGGTCCTCGAAAATATGATCCAAGTGTGAGAAATGTATCTGAGCAGCTAAGTGATGTAGTAGATACAGTGCTGGGATCAGAATCAGTAAGATTCATCAGATACCAGCCAGCTGTGTGACTTTGGGCAAGTCACTTAACGCTGTTTTGTCTTGGTTTCCTCATCTGTAAAACGAGCTGAAAAAGAAAATGGCAAACTACTTCAATATTTTTGCCAAACTCTCTTCAACAATGAAATGTTTCAAACCACCTCCAATTGTTCACTGAAGAAAGCCATATACACCCAGAGAGAGGGATGCGAAATGTGGACCACAACATAACATTCTCATACTCCTTGATTGATGTTTGCTTACATTGTGTTTCCTTTATCTGATATATCGTTTGTGTAGATAAGATTTTTCTTGCACACCAATGATAAGTTTGGAAATATGTATACATATATTCGATTTGCCAATATTTTAACATAATTAACATGTAGTGGATATCCTGCCATCTAGGGGAGGGGTGGGGAGTTGGGGGGAAAAATTTGTAACGGAAAGCTATGTAAGGGTTATTGTTGAAGAATTACCCACACATATGTTATGCAAATAAAATAAAAATTAAAAAAAAATATTTTTGCCAAAGAGAAAGAAAGAAAAAAAAACAAATCAAAACAAATCCAAATGGTGTCATAAAGAATTGAAAATGACTGAAATTGATTGAACAGTAACATAAAAATTTAAAAAAAGTGTTTATTACTTGGAAACTTAATATGCATATTTTATGAATACTTTCTTCAAGAAAAGAATTAAGTCCTAACCTTAGATATGGTGAGGATCCATTAATACTGCCCTCCCTCCCCCATGAAATAATTTCATTTTAACTGAAAATAAAGCATGAATAAAAAATAAAGTACCAATCGTGTATTGGGCCCTTACCCTCACAAGGATATTGCCAGTACAGATATATACATACTTCTTTGCTTATACTAATTACCAACACTTCAAACAAGATGACCAGATATCCAATGAATTTCAAAGTTTATTGTTACCTTAGGCCATAGAATGAAATCAACTCTGACATTTAAAAAAATATATCTTTTGAAAAAAAAAAACCCTGAGCTGTTCATTTGTTTAGACTATATATTTACTTTAACATTAGGGAGAGTAAATACAGTTTCTTCTTTGATGGAGCTTGTATTCTAAGAGGTGAAAGACAATAGGGGAAAAATCTATTCTTCAAATATAGATTTGAGAACTATTTAAAATACACAGGGCTAAATATAGGTTTTTGTTTTACATTAATAATATTTCACTTAATGTAAGAGAAGAATATTAAAAATTATTCTTCCCTTCAAAGAGATAATGGATAGCTGAAAATCATTTTAAAATACAAGGGATAGGAAAATATTTATGGATTATCACCACTGATTCATCTACTCATAGGTTCCAAGGCTAGTAGCAAGTCTGAAATAATGTTAAGTTTTGACTCCAAAGGACCTTATATTGCACATACTAGGTTAGTTTCCAAGACTACTTCAGATTGAAGCCTACTGGTGAGTTAAGTGGCTATTACTGTGTGAACTAAACACAGGTGAGAAGGACCAGGGAGGCCTTTCCAATAACCTAATGCTTATTGAAAAGGTATACTGTCTTTATTTTTTTTGTATACTGTCTTTAAAGTAATTTATTTTGATATTTTTTTCTTCATTACACTCCATAGTATTTTATATCTCCCTTACTCCCTTTCCTTCCTCAAAAATCATCACATATTCCATATATAGCTATATTTTTAGAGGGGAAAAACATTATCACAATTGCTAAAACAAGTTAGCACAATGCATTGACAAAGTCTGAAAACATGTGCAATGTGTAACACTTGTTGAGTTTTCACATCTATGAAGGGTAGGTTGGGAGTGTCTTTTAATCTCTTCATATGAGTATTACATCCCTTTATGCTTTTGATACATTTACTTTTGACTTTTTTTTTGGTAGGCTATTTTTTTTCAATTTACAATGTTGTTAATTACTATGTATATTGTTTTCTTAGCTCTGCTTAGGTTCCTGCATCAGTTCATATAGATCTTTCCATACTTTTCAGTATTCACCAAACACATCATTTTTACAGTGCAGTAGTATTTCATATTATTGCGGTACCCAAATTTTTTAGCTACTATTCCCCTGTTGATGGACATCTATTTTGTTTCCAATTTCTAGCTATCATAAAAGTACTACTATAAATATTTTGAAATTTATGGGCACTTTCTTATTGGTGATAGCTTCCTTGGAACTCAGTAATGAAGTCTCTGGGTCAAAGAGTATGGACATTTTAGTCTCTTTATGTACATCATTTCAAATTGCTTTCCTAAATGCCTATACCATCTCACCAGCTCCACCAACAATGTATTAGACTACCCATTTACAGGGTGTGAAGGGAAACCTCAGATTAATTTGATTTGTTTGTCTCTATTTGATAATTATCTATTGGATAATGATTATTATACATATATATGTCCATATATAAGTATTTATATTAACTGTCTATACATCATAAGTAATTTCCTGAAAAATCTGATAGTTATTTTTCCCCATTAGATTATTTCTCTTTATATTTTTGATGTACTAATGTTTTCTGTGGACAAACTTTTCAGTTCAAATAATCAAAGTAATCTATTTTATCTCTTTTCTTTTTTTGGTTAAAAACGCATCCATTAAGAGACATATAAATTGATGCAAAGTGAAATGATCAGAATTAGAACAGTGTACATGATAACAGCAACATTGTATGATGATTAACTATGAATGATTAGCTCTTTTCAACAATATGATTCAAGAAAATTACCAAGGACTGCTGATGGAAAATGTTATCCACATCCAGAGAAATAACTGATTGACTCTGAGTACAGATTGAAGCATACTATTTTCTCTCCCCCCCCCATTTTTCCCTTTTGTATGTTTCTTCTTTTACAACATGACTAATATGGAAATATGGTTTACATGATTGCATGAATATAACTACTATCAAATTGCTTACCACTTTAGAAAGGGGGCAGGAAAGAGGGTGGGAAGAAAATGGAAATTCAAAATTTTGTGAAAATGAATGCTAAAAATTGTCTTTACATATAATTGGAAAAATATTATTCAAAAGATTACATCCATTAGTGAATTGATCCAAACATTCTGGTGAGCAATTCGGAACTATTCTCAAAGGGCTATAAGACTGCATAGGCTTTAACCCAGCAATATCACTACTAGGTCTTATCCCAAGGAAATCAAAGGAGAAAGGAAAACTATTTATAGCAGCTTTTTTGTGGAGACAAAGAATTGGATATTGAAGGAGGTCCTATTAATTGGGGAGGATTGGAACAAGTTGTGGGTATATGATTGTGAATGAATACTCATTCTATATGGCAAACAGGATGCTTTCAGAACAACCTAGAAAGCCTTATGTAAACTCATCCAAAAGGAATGAAACAAAACTAGAAGAACATTGTACACAGTAAGAGCAGCATTGTTTGATGATCACCTGTGAATGATTTAGCTATTCTCAGTGAAACAAAAGGGATTTTTTAAACTCTTGTTTACTTATCTTTATTCCTTAAACTTTTTTCTTGTGTCTTACTGCTATTGATAGCCCTTATAAAATAATATCAATTAGTAGTGAAGAAAGTGGGCATTCTTGCTTTATCCTTATATTTAATGAAAAAAAGGTTTTTAATGTATCCCTATTACATATGATGTTTGATGTTGGTTTTGGATATGTACTTTTTAATGATGTTTTTAAAGAGATTATTTTAAACCTATACTTTTTATCTTGAAAGGCAGTCAAAGGAGATGATGATGTGGTTTTTGATGTTTTCTCAATGTTGAATTATCCTTGCATCCCTGATATAAGTCCCACTTGATAATAATGAATGATTTTTTGGACAAGTCATTGTAATTTGTTTGGTGGAATTAAAATTTTTGAGTCAATATTTACTAATGACATTCACATATATTTTCTTTTTGTACTTTGTCCTTGGTTTAAGTATTAGAACTATATTTCTTCAGAAAATGAATCTGATTATTTCTCTATTTCAGAGAATAATTCATATAGTATAGTTATTAACTCTTCTTTAAAAGTCTTATAGAATTTTCCTGTGAATACATCAGGAATGAAGTCCACACCAACCTTTTGTCATACCTTTATAGTTAGATCTATTTCCTTTTCTGGAATAAAATTATTTAAAATCTCTCTGGTCTTCTGAAGGTTTGAGTATTTTAATTTTGAAAGTATTGTTATATGATTTTTGTGTCCTCAATTTATTAGCATATGACCATGCATGCTTATTCTTTTCATTTCTTCTGATTGTGCTGGGATTCTCCTTTTACACTGTGCCTCACTCTCAGAGCACAGACAATTATTGCAGGTGTCAAAAAGAACACTGCTCCATTATAGAGCACCCTTCCCCAAAATGATCTATAATCTCTCTTTTTGACATTTCCCCCTAAAAATCTGCTCCCTGGATCCATGTTCTCCCACTCTTCCAGATGCCATTTGCCTCTATGGGTTCCTACTTCTCTTCTCCCAAGACTAATAAACCTTTCAGGTACCAAATTTCTCAGGATTCATTTAGTGTAAGGTTGTCATTTCCCTTCACTCATAGAGTAATTTATCTCCCTTTGCCCATAGGAGCATTTATTCCTTCCAACTTCAAAAGAAGATCTTCTTCCTTTCCTCCTTTTTTCAATCTTTCCTCTCTCCTCCATACCCATGTTCCTATAAACTTTTTGCTTTCTGAGACCCTCAAGCTTCTTTTACCCTCATTGCTAGCTCTTGATTTAACTTTGGCACATTACATGTCTTATTCCCATCCCCTTTCATATATTTTGCAATGTTCTAATTTAATTCCAAAAATAAGAATTCACCTGTAGGCAGGATGTTACCAGAATCTGTTCATAACTATTCAGTATTACCTCTACCAGATTTATACATTTGCCTGTCTCCCTGTATTCCTTTAGAAAGAAGTCTCTTACTGGTCATTCTGTTATCATTCTGTTACTGTTCCTGTCTGCATTTATTAATTTCTCCTTCATTTCTGTTGTTTTGTGTATCAGAGATACAAATTATCTATTTAGTTCTGGTTTTCTTCCTGAAAATGTTTCAAACGTTTTATGATTGAATTTCCACATTGTATCCTGTGTTATTAAGTTCTGATTTGTAGGACAGACCACCTTGAGCTGCATTCTGATTTGCAGTGCTCTTTAGAATACATTATTTTGTTCTTTCCTCCTTTTTCAAATGATCTTGTTTTATTTGAAAGTTCTTTCCTTTGCATTTGAGAGTCTTTCTCCTGATGGTTTGAAGAACTTTTTTTCTGAACTGAATTATCAAATTTAACCACTAAGTATCCCAAACTTTTCAGTAGTATTTATTCATATATACCCAAACTTTTTACTAGATCTAGAAGTCATATTTCCATCTGTTGTAACCATTTTTTCCTGTTGATTTATTTATTTATGTTGCGGGTCTTTAAGAGTTCTTCTTCCTAAAATTTTTGGTCCTTTTAGTCTTCCCCCCCCCATATTATTTTCCTTATTGCTCACTTATTGACTCTCTTCCTTCTGATTATAGTTTCCTTGGGAGCTGTATTTCAAAGGATCTCAACCACTTCCCACAATGAGCAATTCATAGTTCATAAGCCTAAGTCTCTGCCTTGGATGACTTTTGGGTGGTTAGAATCGATTCATTATGCTCTTCCCTCAGGTTTGATGAAGCACTGAATAGAATATGTACAGTCTCCTGTCCTGTTGACCTGTCCTATTCCCTCTTTTTGTTAGTTCTCTAGTTCAGAATCTTCTGGACCCAACAATGTAGAGCTTGTTGGAACCAGAAATTTAGTCTTCATTTCTTGGTATTGGCAAAGCCTGATTTCTCTGGTATCTGAAATTCAGGGCTACCGCTAATTCAGAGCTTTGCAGTATTGGTGCTTCTGGATTTTAGTCTCCCATAGCCATTAGCTTCTAAAGGACTGTGGCGAAACTGGCTCTTGAGGCCTGAAGAAACTTCCTTAGTTAGAGTCACAATCCCTATGGGGTATCTATAGCATGGGAAAGAGGGAGGGTGGACCAAAGTGTAGAGGTATATTATAAGTTATGTCTGTGTCATGTCCCTGGATCTGTTAGTGCATCTTATTTTTTTAAGTATTGGATTTATTTTTCTGATGAAGCACAGTTGAAAACAAGCATATTTCATTATTTTATTTTTATTGAAGTTTTTTATTTTCAAAAACATATTCAAGGATAAATTTTCAACATTGACCCTTGAAAAACCCTGTGTTCCAATTTTTGCCCTTTCTCTTCATCCCCTCCCCTAGATGACATGTAATCCAATATATGTTAAACATGGCAAAAATACATGTTAAATGCATATAGGCTTACATATGTATTCAATTTTCCTGTTGCACAAGAAAAATCAGATCAAAAAGTAAAAATCAAATGAGAAATAAAATTCAAGCAAACCACAACAAAAAGAGTGAAAATGCTATGTTATAATCCACCCTCAATTCTCACAATCTCCTCTCTGGGCTCTCGTCATCACAAGATGATGGAACTGGCCTGAACCATCCCATTGTCAGAAAGATTAATCAGAATTGGTCATCATAGAATATTATTGTTGCTGTGTACAATGACCTCCTAGGTCTGTTTACTTTACTTAACATCAGTTCATGTAAGTCTCTCCAGGCCTCTCTGAAATCATCTTGCTGATCGTTTCTTACAGAACAATACTATTCCATAACATTCATATACCATAATTTATTCAGCCATTCCTAGACTGATGGGCATCCACTCAGTTTCCAGTTTCTAGACACTATAAAAAGGGGCTGCCACAAATATTTTTGTAATGCATCCTATTTAATGGCAACATGGGAAAAGGGGTAAATGTTCTGAATGCATTAGGATCAATGAATATCAGCTCCAGCTGTTTTGTTTGTTTGTTTGTTTGTTTGTTTTTTTGCTAAAGACTTAAATATTTATTTAAAAAGGGCCTTTTAATGTTCAAAACTCACGCAAGAGATATTTAAAACTTATGTGAAAAACTAAAATCTAGCATCCCCAGATTATGCAAAACCAGAAATGACCCACTTTTTTACACTCAATGCTGTTTTTCTGGTCTCTGGGTGGGCAGAGGAATTTTTTTGAACCTTCTTTTGGATTCTTGATATCGTAGGCCATGGAAGCAGTTGAAGTTGCTTTATCTTTAGTGTCTTCTTTCTTTCTTTCTTTTTTTGAGGACCTTTGAGAGGTCATGGGGAAAAGAGAAATGTCTAGTTCACTATCTTTTTTGCTTACATGACTCAAAAACTCTTTGAAATGGTTTTTGAAAAGGCATAATTTTAAATGAAAAAATATTGCTTTTGGAAAGTGGTGTTCCCCATTTAAAGTGAGTAATGGTAGGAGAATAGATATAATTGGATAAGAACTGTAAACCAACCATGATGATATATAAGAATTTTTAGAACTTTTTTCAAAAATTCAACTTCTGGGAACAGCTTAGTCACTAAATAGTTGTGAAATTATAGCATATTTTGCTAATGTCTGTCAACTCATACCCTGTCAATTATCAGTGAATTGGATTCCTCTAGGTATATACAGAATGATTATTCTGGCATGTGCCAGTTTTCTAGGTTTCCATGAAATAAAATCTGTTTTTGACTAAAAAAATCTTTTTGGCCTCAATCTTTTAGACATTTCATACCTGTTACTTATAGAGTGTGGGTTAAGACACAGATGGACAAATACATTTTTTTCCTAATTGATTTTATCATCATTTTATACCTCCAGGGGTAAAAATATTCTGAATCACAGGTTCACCTAAGGATAGTAAGTTTATTCCATTGGTAGGCTATCATATCATTCAATCCAAGTGTGCTGGGCTTATATGTATTTGGAAATATTTTGATCATCTTTCTGTTTCTTGATATTGTCACACTGAGTGAACCTACCAATCAAGGTAGTCAGAATAAGAAATATTACATTTGAATGAATTTCATGAGAAAGTTGAACCTTTTAGTACTGTAGTTTTTCTTTCATTTTAACATGACAGGTGTTTTTCTTTAAACACTGGGCATGCTTGTAATTTCTGTTCAAAGTCAAATGTTAAGGAAGAGTTTAGAGATAAATATTCTGATATCATGTCAAAGATATCATCTTTTGATGACATTTACAAATTTCAGGCTTTGGAGCAACCCCAACCTCAAGTAGTCTGGCATAAATCCTTGAAATAGAGTTTCTGCTCCTTCACACCATCAAAAAAGCTCAGTTTAAGTGTGAAAGAAGAGCATGCATTAGCTGCTGTGGAGGTGCCAGGGGTCCTTGGTATTAGTGATACAGGATTCATCTGCTTGGAATGGTAATGAAAAGTCAAGTGAAATGGAAGGCAACAGCAAAGGAGTATATGTTTTTCCAGAGGGTAAGAAAACCATTTGGGAGAAAAGGCTACTTTAGCTTTTGAATCAGGAATAAATTTTGCAAAAAGACAGTCAGAATGTTCTTCTGAATAAGTCCAGACTACCCCAAACACTTTACTCATTTAAAAAAAAATGCAAATGACCAAAAATTTGCCTATTAAGAATTTTTCAACTCTGTGCCATATTTTATCTCCATAATAACATATGCCCATAGTGATAGTCCTGAATTATCAAAGAGTGTTATTTGTGTGTTACATTGAAAAAGCCAGGGAATTGTATGTTTCAGAAATATTTCTACCTAGACTGAGTTAAACTAAAAAAGTATGCTGCCAATAAAAAGGCTAACTCAATTTCCTGAAGAAATGTTTGTCAACTGTGGTGTTATTTTAAAGAGTTAGTTCACCTTTCTAAAGTAATCAGTCCAGACAAGAATTGCAATAACTTTCTTTAGTTCCATACCAAATAATTATGTGTATTCCCCTGTTTTATAAATTATATTTCTAACAGTTGATGGTACAGAAAACTTTTCTTCTCCCACTCTTTTCCTTAGTTTTTCACACATTGAAATGCACAGACATATATGAGGGTGTTTAAAATATGCTCTTATAAATTCAGAGGAGGCAGTTAGGGAGAAAAATAGCTAGCATTTGAATGATATAGGTAATAGCTAAACACAGAACATGACTCATCTACATAGCAGTAGAGAATAATTAAAAAATTAATGAATTATGCTCATTTTTTCACTTCAAATAAACAAACTAATTGTTTACCTAACCTATGAGACCTGATTACAGATCATTAGTGAATAATCATATTTGCATTTCATGAATATATCTGCATTTTATAAGTCCTACGGTTTCATTTATGGTGAAAATTTCTCTGATTGAGGCACAGAACAGCACTAAGAATGCCCATAGTATTGCTTTGTTCTTCTACTTGCTCACAGAAAAGATTTGAAGGAAGGGTAAGTTAATATTTGACACTGGAAATGCAAATATCAAGGGAAAAGTGGTCCATGGATTTGTATTTCTCTGCTTTTTCTATTAGCTATCATTTGGCATATACATGTATGCTTTAACTGAAGACTGATTGGGCCAAAGATCCTTACCAGAAAGGAATAATTGTGAATTCATTAATTAGTGGTTTTTCTACTTTTCTTTTATAAACTCTGCTTGCACTCCAAAGCATATATGGCTTGTAATATCTTACGATTCAATAATAATAAAAAATATACTTAACCATTTATATAGTGCTTACAATGTGCCAGGCACTGTGGTAAGTGCTTTACAATTATTACCTCATTTGATCCCCATAACATCTCTGAAAAATTGGTGCTATTATCGCCCGTATTTTACAGATGAGGAAACTGAGGCAAAGAAAGGTTAGATGATTTTTTTGAGGTAATACTGTAATGAATGTCTGAAGTCAAATTTAAACTCAGGTCCAACAGTCTCACCCTAGCTATCCTTACTCAATTTAATTGGTCTCAACTCAACTCAGTTCAACAATCATATAAATTTCTATAGGGGAAGTGATCACTGGAGGGATAGGAATGCAATTCTAAAGAGAGAAAGCAATAGCCCTCATGAGAAAGAAAATAGGGGGGTTCCTTAAAGACAATGGTATTGGGAGACAGAATTTTTAAAAGACATTCAAGAGTTGAGATTAGGTAATAAAGGTGAATTTGTGGTGTAGTACTTCAGAATAGGGAAAAGGCAAGTGTTGCCCTAGCTTCCCAAGAGAAGAGAGTAGCCACTGAACTTGACCTAGATTTCTATCAAAAATCTACAACTTATTACTAAAGAGTTGTTTAGTGAATACAGAAAAAGGTAAATGGTCACAAGGAGCAAGTATGGGTCTATAAAAAATTGTCATGTCAAATTAACTTTATTTGATTTTGTGACAAAATTGTTAGGTATGTGGATGAAAAATGTCTATTGACCATATTATGACAGTTATTTAAATGGACAAATTATAGAGCTTGTCTGAGCCAGGCAGAGCAGATGAACTATTAGTTGAGCACAGAAGAAAAAGAAGAAAAAAATGATACTTAATTATGTTCAAGAAATTACAAGGTTCTTTTAATGACCCCAATTTTTTTCCAGAAATAAAACCCTATGTTTTTAATACTTTAATCAATGGTATTTATGTTTGGCTATTGTAACACAATAGTTTTTGAAGAATTAAAAAGAATTATCAAAGAGGGGTTATATAATGGAATGAGGCTGAAATTTAATAAATTTCATGCATATTCTCCATAGAATAAAAAATGTCCTTTATAATTTTGAATGTGAAAAAATGGACATTCAACAAATTTGCAGATTTTCAGGATTTTCTATCAACCAAACCTGAATTTAATAGAAAATTTAATATATGAGTCAAAATAAAAGATCAATTTTAAGAAGCTTAACAAAGACAAACTGTTTAAACATGGACATATTGTTTATTTTTTACATGGGAAAATATATATTATATGTTTAAGATTCACATCAACAGTTGGGTAGCTCAAAAGAAAGATCAGCAGAGTTAAGGTAAAGATAGTAATCATGCAATACAAATGAGGTGGAGAGGAAGAATAGACCTAGAGGCATTAAAGGGAGGAGGAAGGCTCATAGTTTTGAAAATAAACTGCTTCAATAGGCAACACTGCATATATACCATGAAGAATATAGTAACCTCCAAAATCCATAGTAAAATAAGGGGGCAATATGGGTGGATGTGTAAATAAAGGGAGAGGGAAGAAGACAATAGAGGACTCCTTAGGTGAGGGGAGGTTAAAGTAATAGTAAGGCAAGTTATGGAGCAGAATTTAATTTGTGTCAGATGGGAAAGGCATGTTAGTATGTGGTATGTGTGTGTGTATGTGTACATATCTACCTACATATTCATAAATATATCTTTTTTTAACTGTAGTTTGCTTGGGATTGGTGTAGCGGTGCTGAAAGGGGGAAAAGAATAAAATACATAAGGTGCACAGCAAAGAACAAAAGAACAATTTACAAGCAAATAAAAAAATGAACATAATGTGTATATATATATAATATATATATATATATATATATATGTATATGTATATGCCTTCTTGATCTAGTAATTTGTTGTTATATATTTTGAATCCTCCCTGATGTTCTGCTGGGCCTATGCCAATGTTTTCTTTTGTTTTGCTTTATTTTGTTTTGTATTTCTTTACTTTTTGCTATTTTTTTAAATAAAATACATTTTAAAAGAAAAAGGACGATATCTGAAGTATTTTCTTTAGATCTTGGTGACATTCTTAGAAAGGACATTGGACAAAACACAATAAAGAATGTTCAGAAAGGAATACAGCTTGCTGCAAGGAATAAAGGTTGTGTCATTTAAGGATGTTTAAAGAACATCAGGTATTTTAGAATAGGAAAACAAAGAGACAAGGATTCAATAGCATTTTTTGAATGTTTAAAGGGCATTTGTATGGAAAATGGATTACGTAGATTCTGCTTGGTTACATAAAGAAGATCCTGAAATAATGAACAGAAAGAAGCAGAATGTAAGGGAAAAAATACCATAATTATTCTGGAATTAGAACCATGGAATCATAGGTTAAAATCATGTCTCTTTCACTTACTAATGTGTGTCCTAGGACAAGTAACAACCTCTCTGAATATACCCCTTTGAGAGGGCAGGGCTAGGAAGAATGGTGAGATATTGTAAAGAGAAATTTATGCTTGATATTATGAGATACTTCATAACAATTGGAACTTTGTAAAAGAATATTAAGCTGTCTGTGGAGATGGTGAATACCTTCGGAGGCTTTTTTCTAAAACTGAATCTTTAGAATCATTTATCATACATTGCAGTGAAGATTTCGTTAACTTATAGATTGAAGCACATGGCTGTTGTAGTTTTCCCCAATCCTCAAATTCTATCTTTCCACTCCCATACTTAATTTATATTATTATACCAAATGGGGCAGCTAGGTGGCGCAGTGGTTAGAGCACCAGCCCTGAAGTCAGGAGGACCTGAGTTCAAATCTGGTCTCAGACACTTCCTGGCTGTGTGACCCTGGCAAGTCACTTAACCCCAATTGCCCCAGCAAAAAAGCAAAAAAAAAAAAAAAAAGAGTGCTCACCAAATGATTTACTTACTTAGAAAGACTTTATTATTTGAATCATCTATCACAATTATCTAGGCTTAATTAAAGCACAACTGACTTGTTCATCCAACCCCAAGCAAATAGTGTCCCCTTCCTGAAATGCAAGTATTTTTGCCAGAAAGAAATAAACCCCAAGTCATAAAATACTCTTAAATATGTAAAATTGTTAAATTCTGATTATTGAATGTACTATTTGTTTTCCATTATGACATTCTATTTAGTTTATAGTTTCAATATTTCTAATATTGAATATGTATAACATAATACAGTTGTTTTCTTTTATGTGTGTTAAATTACTGGTCAACTAGGATAAACTCAGAATAAATTTAATAATCTTAAGAAATGTCTTTTTATTTATTCAATATTTTATTTTCCCACAGTTTATATTAAAATTTTTTACCTTTGTTTTTAAAACTTTGAGTTCCAGATTCTCTCCCTTCTTCCCTCCTCAGAATACCCCATTCAGAAGGCACATGTAAAGTTATGCAAAACATTTCCATAAAAGTTAACGTTATGAAAGGAAACATAGATTTCTCCCTCCCTCCAAAGATAGCCTCAGAAAAAGAGAAAAGTATGTTTCCACCTATATTCAATCATAATTAGTTCTTTCTCTAAGTAGGATAGTATTTTTCATTATAAGTCTTTTAGAGTAGTCATGGATCATTATATTTTTGGGAAGAGCAGAGTCATTCACAGCTGATCATCATACAACATTTTATTACTTTGCACATAGTATTTTCACTTTACATAAGTTCATGGAAGATATTTCCAGGTTTTGATGAGAAAATCTTGCTCATCATTCCTTATAGAACAATGTTATTCCATCATAATCACATATCATAATTTATTCAGCCATTTACCAATTGATGGGCATCCCCTCAATTTCTAAATCTTTGCCCTAAGAAAAGAGCTGTTATAAGTGTTTTTGTATATAAAGGTTTCTTTTCATAAAAAAAAATCTCTTTAGGTATACATACCTAGTGGTATTGTTAGGTCAAAGGGTATGCATGATTTTATAGTCCTTTGGACAAGTTCCAAATTGCTCTTCAGAATGGTTGAATCAGTTCACAATTCCATCAACAATGGATTAATGTCTCATTTTCTCCACCTTCCTTCCAACATATGTCATTTTTCTTTTCTGGCCCATTAGCCAATCTAGTAGGTATGAAGTAGTACTTCAGAATTGTTTTAATATGCATTTCTGGTGAGAGTATTTTTAATGTGGCTATAAATAGCTTGATTACTTCATCTGAAAACTTTCATAGATTTTCATCATTTATAAATTGAGGAATGGCTTTTATTTTTTTTTTATAAATTTGCCTCAGTTTTCTATACTTTTGAGAATTGAAGTGTTTATCACAGAAACTTGTGTCAAAAGGTTTTTTCATAGTTACTATTGGATACTGTATTTCCCTCTGCATATTCTATTCTCTATCTTTCCTTTCACCAATCCTCTTTAAAAGTGTTTTGCTTCTGACAAATCCCTCCCCCAATATGCCATTCCCTTCTATCACCCTCCCTCTTTCTCTTGTGCTCTTTGCCTCCTAATTTCCTGCAGGGTAAGACAGATTTCTATACCCATATTGAGTGTATATGATATTTCCTCTTTGAGTGACCTAATTAAGATTAACCTAATTAAGTTTTTATGATTTTTCTTTCCTGATTACTCCCTTATGCTTCTCCTGAGACATATTTAGAAGTCAAAATTTCTATTCAACTCTAGTCTTTTCATTACAAATGCTTCAAAGTCCTCTATTCCATGGAATACCTAGATTTTCCTCTGGAGGATTATAGTCAGTTTTACTGGTGATTCTTGGTTGTAATACTAATTAGTTTTCCAGAATATCTTCCAAGTCCTCCAATACTTTAATGTGGAATCTTATGTTATCCTTACTGTAGCTCTACTATACTTGAATTATTTCTTTCTAGAAGCTAGCTATATTTTCTCCTTGGCCTAGGAGGCTTGGAATTTGGCTCTAATATTCATGGAAATTTTCATCATGGGCTCTCTTTCATGAGATAATTGATGAATTCTTTCATTTCTATTTTATCCTCTGGTTCTAGAATATCACTAAAGTTTTCCTTGACAATTTGTTGAAAAATAATAAATATATTCTTTATCTTTTTGATCATGATTTTCAGGTAGACCAATAATTTTAAAATTATCTCTACTGCATCTATTTCCCAAGTCAATTATTTTAATAAGATATTTCACACTGGTTTTTTTAAATGTTTTCATTTTTTGTTTTTGTTTTATTGTTTCTTGATTTTTCATAAAGTCATTAGCTCCTATTTGTTCAAATCTAATTTTTAAGGAATTATTTTTCTCAGTGAGCTTTTGCACCTCCTTTTCCATTTGCCCAATTTAGCTTTTTAAGAAATTCTTCTCATTAGTTTTTGGTACTTCCTTTTGCATCATTCTCATTTCTCTTCCCAATTACTTTCTACATCCCTTACTGGTTTTTCAAAATCCCTTTTGAGCTCTTCCATGGTCTTATTTTTTTGGAGGCTCTGGATGTAGGAGTTTTGACTTAGTTATCTTCTTCTGTATGTCTGTTTTGATCTTCATCTTCACAATAATAGCTTCTCATCAGTAACCCCTTGGAATTGTTTTGCTGAGAACAGCTAATTCATTCAAAGTTGATCATCGAGCTGTATTACTGTTGCTTTGTACACTGTTCACCTGGTTTTGCTCATTTCACTTTGCATCAGTTCATGTAAGTCAACTCTGGTCTTTCTTTTTTTAAATCACATATGCTCTATTTCATTAAATATACATTTTTTCCAATGCAGAATTATGCTAAGCTTTCTGGGTAGGTGAATCTTGATTTTGATCATTATTCCTGTCTCGCTAGAATATCATATTTTATGTCCTCTGATACCTTAATCATAATAAAATACAATTGCTAAATTTTGTGTGATCCTGACTATGGCTCCATGATATTTAAATTATTTCTTTTGAATGCTTAACATATTTTCTCCTTGACCTTGGAGTTCTGCAACTTGATGCTAATATTCTTGGAAGTTTTTCTTTTGAGATCTTACTCAGGAGGTAGTTGATGGAGTCTTTCAATTTCTAGTTTACTCTCTGTTTCAAGGATATAAGGGTTTTGTTTCCCTCTACATGTCTTACTGATTTTTAAATTTTTTGAGCTTTTCAATGAATTCTTGTTGGTTTTCTATCTAGTTCATATTTGTCTTTGAAGCTTTGCTTATAGTTGCTTTGTTATTATTGTCTTCTGCATTTGTATCTTGATCTTCCCTGTCATGATAATAAATTGTTATGGTCAGATTCTTTTTGTTGTTGTTTCCTTATTTTTGCAGCCTAATTCTTGACTTTTAACTTTATGTTAAAATTGAGCTCTCCTTCTGGGGGCAAGGCAGGGGAAATATTGTTCCAAGTTTCATCATTGCTATCCTGATCTCTGCTCTAGTTTTTACCCAGGAAAGGACCTTGTTCTCTTATAAGCACCACACTAACATTCATCTTTCTCTAGAACTATTACCACACCCCACTTCTTTTGAAACCCACAATTGCCAGTGCTTGTCCCTGTCTTGGTACTGAGACCAGGGTTTCTTCTCCCCAGTGAGTGAGCCCAAGAACTCCTCTTTCCTCTAAAACCATAGCCTGGATCCTTGTTACTCTCTTCACTGCAAATGCTATTGCTCCTTTGAGCCCTGGGATTGGGACCTGAATTGTGTATGAGCAGTGCAACAGAGTTCTGAATCCTCAGCCAACAAATGGTCTCCTATAATCCTCTTCTGACCAATTGTCCAACTCTCTTGCTCTCTTTCTTATCTGTGGACTGAGAGCTTCTGAAACTGCTGCTCCCAATGTAGCCACGCATAAGGTAAAGCATGTTGTACCAGTACTGAATTCCCAGGAGCCTGTTACTACCTTGGTGAGATAGATCTTTCTTGCTGGCTTTCTAAGTTGTCTGAGCTATAAAATTGTTTCACCCAACCCTTTGCTGGTTTTCATGTTCGAGATTCAATTTGGGGCATTATTTTAGAGTTTTTTTGGTGTGTGTGTGGGGGGGAGTGATTTATGAGAGCTCAGCTGAGTGTTTCTCTGCTTCACCATCTTGGTTCTGCCTCTCCCCCAGGTTCAAATATTAGTATGCAGGGCAGCTAGGTGGTGCAGTGGATAGAGCACCAGCCCTGAAGTCAGGAGGACCTGAGTTCAAATCTGGTCTCAGACACGTAACAGCTATGTGACCCTGGGCAAGTCACTTCACCCCAATTGCCTCAGCAAAAAAGCAAAAAACAAAAACAAAAACAAAAACCCAAATATTAGTATGCACTTTAAGGTAGATTTATTTTAAGGATATTTATGAATATGTTTCATATGTTAAATTGCCAAATATCAAGTAGATGTTTGATGAAGTCATAGGCTGTGGAGGACAGATGAAAACTATCCCCCAAGAAGTTGCATTGTATGGAGAGCAATTCCTGGGTATGGGGGGTGGGGAAAGTGGTATTTCCTAGGAGACCACCATTACTTTTTTTAAGATCTGACATAACTGTCACTAGGAACTATTATGCAACATTACACTGTTTGTCATATGTAATCTAATAATGGTAAAATTCAAACTTCCATACTCTTTTGTAGATAACTCTAGAATTTTTTGGCATGATGACAGCTATGGAAGTCTGATAGTGACATCAACAGTAGCAGTAATATCTATATTCATATCTTTCTATCTCTCTATTATCTATCTATATTTGAGGTTACAATAGTAGATCTTTCTGAGTTAAGATAATACAAATACACATATTTTAGAAGGAAGAAAATGAATTTTAGTATGAAGAAATGACTGGCCTTTGACCATATAGTTAGCATTAGATTATAGCATATCATTTGATGTTGCTCAGAAAATACGACCTTTTCTCCTGCTCAGATACCTGTAATTCTATTTCTATAGGCTTTCCCTTTTAAAACTCAGATTACAACTTGCCATGTCTTTCCATTTGGGGGCAACTTTTGTCCATATTCTCCTACAAGTTTTCCATGGAGAGATTCACCTAAAATTCTGGGCCCTTCATCATATATTCTTAACATTATGAGGATATACTAGTAAAACGTGGAGACTGTCCACCGTGTTTCTCTCACTCTTAATAAATGACTACCATCTCTTCTTTTCCACAACTCCATTGCTTTGATGATATCCTTTACTGTTCCTTGTTTCAGTTACTAAATTAAACATACATAGGATGGAATCAGTACAGCCCAATTATGGAGGTAACATATGCCAGACTAACGAATCTAGTGGTACAGTAGAATGGTATAGAAGAATGACCAATCATTCTCCTCTGATTTGATATAAATAAAGAGTATGATTACAGAAAATACAGAGATATAGCATAGTGAAATGTAGATCTGCTGGTTTTGAGTCCTGATTCAGAGCCAAATTATATGAGTAAGAGTTGGCTTACCTCATTTCAGTGGGTCTCAGTTTCCTTACATGTAAAATGACAATATCTGCACTTACTTAATGGACCTCATGGAATTGTTATGAGGAAAATACTAGGTAAGTTAAGCCAATAATATTCATTACTATGATTTTTGGATGTCATTGACCCTTTCCAGCTGGAGCAGAGAATATTGAAATATATTCTAGATAATACCTTGCCCTTTTGTACCTGAAAGACACTTAGTGTACAGAAATTAATAAAACACCAATCAGCTCCTCGGTGAGTAATTACATGGGGGGGGGAGAAAATCCACAAATCAAAAATACAGTATTACTGATGAGTGAAATATACCATAATTCTAACAATCCTTTTGTAGAATATTTCCACCAGATTTCCCAAAATACTATAATAAATATGAACCTACTTCTTTAGATTACAATATGTTGCCTAAATATAAAGATGATAATAATTATCCTGATAGCAAAAATAGCATTTTCTTCATGCAGTTGAGAGGATTTAAAGAAAAGCAAGAAAGGGAATTATCTCCAGCCAGAATATGAACATCCTTAAATGAACACTTGTTCCTTTTTGTGTTAAATATTTATATTGATTTGTTCATATTGTAAGGGATACAATACTACTTTTTTATTTAAATGATAAGAAAACCTCTTTTTTCCTCTTTAAATTGAAGATTATTAAAAAATAGTCACTCGATATTGTATATGGAAGCATTTTGTTGCCTTAATATAGCTCATAAATCATATTTACATGTGTTTACTACAAGGCATTTTGGGCAGATATGGTGATACATCACAGGGAAGGAAACTGTTCAGAGCTAAATCTTGGTCCTCTCTTAATCTGACCAGGTCACTAATTAGCTTTTTACTAGAAGCAGTGAAATTTTCCTGGGGGTATTTTCTCTTGGTTCCTTTAACTTATACCAATAGCTTTTGAGGTTAAGAAACAAAACAAAACAACAGCAGCAACAATTGGATTATAAAACTCCACTTGAACTTGAGACCCCATCTCTTCCCATCTCCTGTGGATTTGACACTTTTAATTATCCCTGTTCTTTTTGGTATCTTCAACCCATCCTTTCTGTAGAAGATTCTGCCCACCTTTTCCCAAACATACTCAGGCCTCACCATCTTAAAAATTAAACTAAGTCAAAGCTATCCCCTTCATTTTGACGACCATTAATCTCACTTGGTGATTTGCATGAATAAAAAAAAAAAAAGAAGAAAAAGATTCTTCTAGATGGAACCCAGCAGATATTTTAGGGATTATGAAATGCTTGAAGGGAGGGAGGGGAAATTGAAAGTTTAGTGACACAAGTGGTGTTTTCACCACTGGGGATAATTAAAGGCGATGATTCCAGAAGAGAAAGGTGTTTTGGGGATGTGAACAGCAGGCTAAGAAGATGATATTTGAGAATAAAATGTAAATTTTTGACTCACAGCTTAAAACACATCTCTTAGATAATGATGCAGCCTCCTTCTTAACAGAACAAAAAGGATTTAAAATGAAAATGAAAGAATGAAAAAATCTATGTATATCTCCATATAGGTATTATATAAACAAGTAGCTAAATGGCAAGTAAATGTATTAATTCTGTATAACAGATTAAATTTTGACTTACAATAATAATAATTTTATTCTTCAACAGGTAAAAAAAACCCAACAAAGATGTCTGCCATAATTATAACTCCACTGGGGTTTGTGGAACTTTGTCCTGAAAAGGTACACTCCATTTTTAAAGGGAAATGCTTCCTGTTCCTTGTTCTTTGAAGTCTTTCATCCCCATGTCTCACTGGGACTATGGTCTTGGTGCTTCCTGATACCCCACCAACTTGTATTGTGGAGCACATCCCCACAATTTCACTCACTTCCAGTTCCAGGACTTGTTTCTATGGCACCTTTCTTCCAGTAGCTTGTTTTTATTAATTCCAACCCCATAATGGGGCACAGATAGGTCACTTTATGTGGCTTTCCCAGTACAACTGGGTCTATTGGTGGATTGTTTTCTGTGCTGTAACTGTCAACATCCTCGATCCTCCCAGCACTGCTTTTCATGTCCCTAGAATTTGACCCTTAATGGTTTTCTTTTTATGCATTTTTAGTTTTGTCTTCCCAGATCAACTGCAAGCTCCTTGAAGTCCTGACTCAAAATGTTTTTATATGCCCCATAGCACAGTTTAGTAAGCTCTCAAATACTTATACATTGGTCCATTGATTAGAAACAACTGTAACTGATTTTACTTTGGAGAAGTACTCTTTAGATTTTTCCCTTGAAAATATGATTTCATCTGTAGAGGGAGGAATTCCATTAATCAGTACAGATCAGCACTTTGTACATAATTTAACAATGTTAGAGCCTTTCCTGTGTCTTCAGTTATGACTGATTAAGTGACCTGAACTCTTTGCAAGGGGAAATGAATGATGATTTCAAGTGACTTATATTCATGTTCATATGGCTTGTATGTGACAGAAGCAGGACATGAATCCAAGTCTTTCTGACTCTAAATTTAATCCCCAATGCCAGATTCCCTCAGAATAATAGGATTCACTCTACTTTGGAAAAGTTGCTATAATTAAACTTATCTAAGAGTTTTAAATTGTCTATTTTAAAAATGAAGATTGGAAATTAATAAAATTAAATGCCACCAAATATCACCCTAAGGTTGCTTTTGGGGTTTTTTTGGAATAAAAAAACTGGATAATGAGAAAATATGGTAATTCAGATTCATATAATAAAATATTATACTTTCTTCTCCTGAGGATATATCTTTTAACAGTTTATCTATATGCATACATCATGGGTATTAATGACTGTGTGCTGTTATTATGCAATAATATTGTCACCTTGAGGCTTTCAAAGCATTTAACTCATATCCATCCAAGAAAACAGGGGCTAATATCTTATCACCATTTTATTGAGAAGGATACTGAAACTGAGGGATGAAATGGCCACTTCATTGACTAAAAAAATTCATATCTCCTGAAAGTGAATTCAAAACATTGTTGGCTTTGCACTCCTTTTGTTTGATCATCCAATGGTTAACCATTGGGCTATTTCCACAATTAGGTAAATTGTTCCTTACAGACATACTTATAGACTTTTCATATTGTTAGGACCTGGGCCAACTACTGTAGGTTTTCAGAATCCAGGGTCACTTCTCCTTAGTCTATCATATGGTGATTTTTCAAATAACCTACAAGTATTTACTATGCGCCAATTTTGTGAGATTCTGAGGAAACGTACATGAAAATTAAACAGCTTGTGCTTTCAAAGAACTTAGATTCTCTTGGTGAAGCAATAGGTACATTCAAATATGAACAAATACACATATAAACACAGAGACCCATGTATA
>JAJPUD010006311.1:0-65165 GCA_023553655.1 Myrmecobius fasciatus
ACCAATACCTAGAATGTACTCCTTCAGTTCCTCCTCTTAGAATCCCTAGTTTCCTTCAAAGCTCAGGTCGAATGTTATCTCCTCTATGGGGCCTTTTCTGATTCCTCCAACTCTTAGCATTTCTCCTCAGGTAATTAATACCTTTTTATATATTTGGATGGTGAAGTAGATAGAGTAACAGGCTCAGAATCAAAAATATCCGAGTTCCCATCTGATCTCAGACACTTACTCTCTGTGTGACTCCATGTAAATCACTTAACCTCTATGTACCTCATCTGGAAAATGAGGATATAATGGAGCAGGAAATGGCAAACCACTCTAGTACTTTGCCAAGAAAATCATAAGTCCATGGGATCATGTAGAGTTGAATACAGCTGAAAAACAATATATTTGGGTATACTCAAAATATGTATATGTTACTTCTCCCAACTGAATGAAAGGGCCTATTTCATACTTGTCCTTGTATCCCTGGCACCTAGCACAGAGCTTGGTGCAAAATGAACATTTGATAAATATTTGTTGATTGATTTGGTTGGTTGTCTTTGATCAACAGATGCTCCATGCTCATATTCAATGCCTTTTTATCTCAGTAGGTCTTTTATTAGCATAACCTTTGAGAACTCAAGACCTCCTCCATGCAACAATAAGGCAACAGAGTATAACTTTAGTGGAAGTTTAAAACTTCGAGATGTTTATTTCAATGGATAAAAATATGTATATATCTCATATATGTGTAATGTGCAAACACACATATGTATATATAGATAAGAGACAAATGTGTATGTATGTATAAAAGCAACACATAACAATAAGGTTGACTACAAGATGATAAAGTATTTTTTCTTTTCTTTTTTTGCCATAGTAATTCACATAGTCTTACAAATTTATGGAGGAATGGTGACCTGCTTTACTAAAAGTATATAAGTATTCATGCTTATTTATGGAGCATATAATTTCACAAGTTATAATGATAATGGCTAACACTTATATAGCACTTTAAAGTTTAAAAAGTACTTTTCATATATTACCTCATCTGATCATCCCTATAACTGATCACCAAATATAAATCATATCTCTATTGTATATGCTTTTAATTTTTTTTAAACAGTTGATGATGAGAACAAAGAAAAATGGAAGAATAAAGATAAATGGAAGGAGTAAAGTTTCCTCTTTTAAATGGCATTTTAAAAACATTTTGGAATTAAAACAATTTAGCTATTTCTAAATGTTTCAAATTAACTTATTCAAATATCAAATTTTTCACAATTACCTTATTAGAATCATGGCTATAAGAAGTAAATAGGTAAATTATAATTTCAAAAATGTATTCTTTGGCTAAGATGCTACATGATCCATAGATTAATTTCTGGAAGAACTTGTGAATACTAACGGGGAAGTCATAAGTATACAATATTTTTGAGAGAGGGAGACAGCTTATGGGCAGGAACCTTCTTAAAGGGAGGGGAGGTCCTGGCAGCTAGACAAATTTCATGCAATCCTTTGTCAGCCAGATGTCTTTTTTGAGGAGAGGAAAGCAGATGGATAATGATAAAAGATGCTAACTCTTCACCCTCTTCCAGAGGGATCTTAGTTTCCTGCTGAAAACAGGCGGGATTCTACATAAGCACTACTGTGATAGAGGGGAATCCCATTTTAGAAATGGGATTCTTTACCTATCAACAGTTTCTCCATTTTAATAAAGTCAAATAGTCATGTATGGGGGTCCTTGTCGCCTGCCAATTCCCCTTCTCCTCCTCTCCTCACAAAAGCATTCTGTTTCATTTGATCCAAATGCTAAGTAATTTTGGTTCTTTGGTCAAAATACTATTGAGGTTCCATTAAAGTCTCTGAAATTCCTGTAGTTTCTATCATTTTTGCTTCGGGGTTTGTTAACCTGTCACAGCTTTATTGTATTACCTCTGTCACTGGGGTTAGAAAGTACCTTTCAAAGAACCCTATCCACAGTCAATTTTTTCAATTAATTCTTAAAAATTGAATCCATTAACTATCATTTTATTTTAATATTTTAAAAGATGTCTGATTTCATTAATGCGAAGACTTCTTCTACTGATAATAACTCATAATTCCTTCATATTTTAGAAGACAGTTGCTGTAGCCAAAAGAATTCATCACATGGGTTAAATCCTCAGATATGTCCATTCTATGTCTTTTCTATCTCTTTTCTCAGCTTTTACTGGAATACATAGCACAGAGTTAAACTATATGAGAGGGATATTTCATTATTCATCTTTCACAATAAATAGTTGATTCAAAATGGAGAGATAAAGAGTAGTAAAAGGAAATAATGCTACCATTATAACCTTTAAAAAAAATGAAATGGTATACCTCTTGACAGGTAGTTAACAGTTCATCTGACAACCTACCTCCCAGAAAATGAACTATTTCCTTTACTAAGAATTGCATTGTATTATCTCATTTGATCCTCACAAAAACTCTATGAGGTAGTGCTATTATTATATTCACTTTTCAGATGAGAAAACTAAGACTAAGAGAATATTAAGAATCACACAGCTCATAATTGTCTGAGGCTGGATTCAAACTCAGGTCTTTTTAACTCCAATCTCATCAACACTCTATGTGTTATACCTCCTGGCTGCCTAGCTGGATATGATTGCATCCCTTCCTGGGAGGCCCAAGTTCTACATGAATTAATTATAATACTTAGGGATACTGAAAATTATTAGATGACAGCAACAGCAAGATTACATGATGATTAATTCTGATGGACGTGGTTCTTTTCCATAGCAAGGTAATTCAGGCCAATGGTCTTATGATGGAGAGAGTCATCTGCACCTAGAGAGAGGACTGTGGGTATGGATCACAACATATTGTTCTCATCTTTTTTGTTGTTGTTTGCTTGCATTTTGTTTTCTTTCTCATTTTTTTCCTTTTGATCTGATTTTTCTTGTGCAGCATGATAATTGTGGAAAAATTTTGCAACACAAGGTTTTGCAAAGGTGAATATTGAAAATTATCTATGTATAAGTTCCAAAAATAAAAAGTTTTAATAAAAAAATTAGTAGATGTCACATTACATAAAATTAAGGGGGAAGAGGGCAGCTAAATGGTGCAGTGGATAGAGCACTGGCCCTGAAGCAGGAGGACCTGAGTTCAAATACAGTTTCAACATAAATAAATAAATAAAACTAAAGGAGAAAATACAAAAAACTGAGGAATGTTGCAAAGAAGTTAGTAATATCTGGTAAGGCATAGAACTATATAGCTTCTAAGATTTCTCACTCCTTACTTTAAGATTCTCTAATGCTACCTATATTCTCTGTTCTCAAAGACCACCAACCTAATATGTCATGCTTTCTGGCAAATAATTTTATTTCAAAATTTCAAGGCCATTTAAGATTTTGAAGAACAAGATATACTTAATCTCCTTAAGGAATGCAATAGCTCAAAATACATTCCAATTCTATCATAGAAAAGAAATTCTTAAGAGAGAAGTTCAGTTCTTAAGGATTCTGGGATTCAGAATTAGGCTAAGAAATACACTGCAAGGGAGTTTCTAAGATAGTCTGTGTTGCAAGGGTTTTTAACCTAGGGTGTGTGAACTTACTTTCACAATTTTCTTTATAACTATATTTCAATGTCAACTAAAATAAAAAGGCTTTATACAGAGTCAGTGTAGCCAAAAGTAGAAGGAAATCAGAAACCTGGGAGGAAATTTTTTATAGCAAGTTTCTCTGATAAAGGCTTCATTTCTCAAACAGATACAGAACTGAGTCAAATTTATAAGAATTCCCCAACTGATAAATGGTGAAAGGATATGAACTGGTAGTTTTCAGAAAAAGAAATAAAAGCTATCTATAGTCACATGAAAAAATGCTCTGAATCTCTACTGATTAGAAAAATGCAAATTAAAACAATTCTGAGATACCATCTCACACCTATCAGATTGACTAATATTACAGAAAAGGAAAATGATAAATGTTGGAGGGAAAATTGAGACATTAATACATTGTTGGTGGATTTATAAACTGATCCAGCCATTTTAGACAGCAATTTAGAATTATGCTCAAAGAGCAATTAAACTGTGCGTATCCTTTTGACTCAGCAATACCACTACTAGATCTGTATTCTAAAGAGATAAAAAACAAAAAGGAAAAGGAACCAAAATATGCCCAAAAATATTTATGCCAGATCATTTTGTGATGACAGAGTTGGAAATTGAGGGGATGCCAATAAACTGGGGAAGGTCTGAAGAAGTTGTATAAGATTAGGATGGAATACTATTATGCAATAAGAAACGGTGAGGAGGATGGTTTCAGAAAAAACCTGAAGGATTTATATGAACTAAAACAAAGTAAAGTAAGAGCAATATTATAATGATGATCATCTGTGAAAAACCTAGTCATTTTGATTAATATAATGATCCAAGACAATTCTGAAGGACAATCATAAAAAATGTTATTTACAAAAAAAAAGATGGAGTCTAAATGCAGATTGAAGCATATTTTTTCACTTCATTTTTCTTTTTTTTTCACTATAGCTAATATGGAAATGTTTCATATGATTTTACATTTAATTGATATCACATTTCTTGCCTTCACAAAAGGCAGGGGAGGGATGGGAAGAAAAGAATTCAGAACTTAAAATTTTTTCAAATGTTAAAAATAAATGATAAATTTGAAAATGGGAAAATAAATTATAGTAATAATTATATATTATAAAATATTTTAATATAATTGGTTTCCATTAATAATGCTAGAGATCTTATTTGATTCATTTAAAAATATTATTTTGAAATGCGCTCAAAGTTTTACTAGAATTTAGTTAATATTGAGACTTGTACTCTTACATGTACTTTCTCATTTAATCCTCACAAATATCCTTTGAGGTAGGTGATATTATGTCTGTTTTACAGATGAAGAAACTGACGCTAAGAAAGGAAGTGACTTGTCTGGAGTTGTAAAGATAGATTCATCTGGGACAAGATATGAACTCAGGTTATCCTGAACCCATATCCAGGGACTATTCACTAAGTCACTACAGCAACACACATATACTCACATACATTAAAAATGCCTATATAGCATTTTATATAGCACTGATGTTTGTCCCCATCCTTGAGAAATGATCAGATTTCATATTTGCATTCTCAAAATTGGAGCAGAGAATACTAGGAGCATCTGTATAATAATACATCTTAATAAGACCCTAGAATGTAAAATAATCAGGATTATCCCCAATAGGAGAGCAATTGTGAAAAGTTAAATATGATTTCAAAAACATTACTGTTTTTGTCCATATTTTCAGATATTCAAAAGCATATATTGTTGATGTCAAATGAGCATACTTCAGAGTGGTCAACATTTTTTGTTGATGTTGATATTCTTGCTTTTTAAAATTAAAGGTAATCTTTCTACAAGGAAGTTTTCCTATAAACTGTCCTATGTCAAACATGATGACTTCAAAAAGTTTCCCAAAAATAAAAACAAGAAACCAAAAAAATATTTTGCACATATCCTACCTCAAAATCTTTAAGTCCTTATCATCTACAGAGAATTAGAAACTTTTCGGATCATGCTTCTGTTTGTTGTTGCTTCCCTCCCCCCCCCCAATTGATTAGGTTAAATTAAATCTGGTTTTTAAGCAAATGAAAATGTCTTTGTAGGAGGATGGGAAGGGAAAGGGTAACTGGAAAATGTATAAGAGTTAGAAAATATACATACCTTCAACACACTTTTAAGTTTAATCTGCATTTTGATCATTTTCTCTTTCTTTTCTTAAATTTAGACAATCAATAAAAACAGTAAATGAAGTCTAGGTTTTTAGCCTTCAGGATTTTTAAGGTATAAATGTTAATACCTAAAAGCTAACATTCAGCCTCCAGCACTAGTAGAAACTAATTTGTCTAGTATAGAATAGGAGATTGGTGAAATTGAAAATCATTTTATTTACTTAAAGTTATCCAATATTAAAGAAGAATCTAGCAATAGAAATGAAAATTAAACTATTCTTTAGTAGGCTAATTATTTATCCCTAGAATCCCCCCTTCACAATGTTGCCTCCCACTTCCCATTGATTAGTTCCTTCCAGCCTGCCATTTAAAGGAGGAGCCCTAGCAGGTCATCCTTCATTCCTCTCCAGTTCTGGACTTTGTCCCCATGTGTGTCCTCACTTCTATCTCTGGGTTTTTCAGCTCCCTTTTATTCATTGTCTTTCTCCTTTAAAATGCCTTTTCCTTGAGGGCAGGGGCTTATCTTTCTTTTTATTTGTATTTATAGTCTTAGTACCAGCATATAGTACATGCTTAATAAATCCTTATTACCTGTCCATTTGTGAGAAGGTTTGGTCCTAGCTAGGATGCATTAATGATATATTAATATATAATAATATATATAATATCATTAATTTTCTTATATAGCTGCAACTGGTTTCATACACTGGCACCAGCTTTACGATAGCCTTATCAACCTAAAGTGGAACAGTTAGAAGGCACAGTGAATGCCCATAGTCCTGGGTCTGCCAGAGTTAGGAAGAATCATCTTTGTGAATTCAAATTTGACCCTCAGATTCTTATTAGCTGTGTGACCCTGAGCAAGTCACTCAATCCTGTTTGCCTAAGTTCCTTCTCTATAAAATGAGCTGGAGAGGGAAATGGCAAGTCACCAGAGTATATTTGCCAAAATAAACACACAAACCCAAATGTAGTCACAGGACAGTTGGACACAACTGAACAACAACAACAAAAAAAAAGAATAGTAAAATGAAAAAGAATGATTGCCTCAGCATGATGAATATCAAAATATGTTTAGAAGAATTGCACATGTTTGACCTATATTGGATTGCTTGCTATCTAGGGGAGGGGGGAGAGGAGGGAAGGTGAAAAATTTGGAACACAAGGTTTTGCAAGGGTAAATGTTGAAAATTATCTTTGCATGTATTTGGAGAAATAAAAAGCTCTTATACATATAAAAAAAAGTGTGATTGCCTTAGTTTCCTCAAATATAAAATGAGGGGAAGTATAATGAGTAACCTATAAGATCCTTCCTAGCTCTAGATCTATGACTTACAATCCTAGTGACAAATAATCAAAGATTTTTGATTTAAAGTGTTAATTTTTGGATTAGTTTTTTAAGAGATAAAGAGGGAGGGGAAAAAAAGAACCTCACACAACAAAGATTTATGCTGAGCTTAGGTATTCTATCAACCCAAGATCTCCAAGTGAAACACAAACAAACCTACATTTTACCTTGTCTTGTGAAGAAATGATACAAACCACTCTGTTTCACATAATTTCCTTTGGAAACCACAAATTGGTTATTGTCAGCCAAAATCCAGAAACTGAATAGCTCTGTTGAAACCTGCAACCAATTTTTTGGTCTGTGTGTGTACGTCTGTATGTGTGTTTATATGTCTCTTTGTATGTATGTATTTTCATATTTATACAATGCTTTCTATAAAAACTGCTACCACCTACATAGCCAAACTTATGAGCAAAAATACAGTGGTTGGAGATTACTATAAGAAAACATAAAAACTAAGTATTCTGCATGTTTTTTTAAAAAAATATTCCAGAGAAATCACTTAACTTATAGATCATGCCAAAGCCAGGCTTCCTCTTCCTCTAGTATGAATGGTAAAAATTGATTGGCAGTTTCCCCTAACTTCAGCGAAGTAGAGTAAATGCTAATACAATTAAAATGAGCTACTTGTTAAGATATTGAAAATGTTTAAAAGCAGAGAAATGGCACAAATTATGGAAGCAAATATATTCTATGTCATCAGTTGAAACTATTTCAGCACCTGAGTCCTCACTATGGGACTCTTTGATCTTGGACAAATAATTTCCCTTTATGAACTTTAATTTCCTCATCTATAAGATTAACATGATTAACATTAATTAGGTGATTGCCTCGGTTTCTTCCAGCTCCCAAACTCTATTATGTTATTGTTATAAACTATCCAAACTTTCCTTTACAATAAAAGTTGTTCAAACATTTAATGAATGTAAGCTCTAACCAATTTGATAATTGTATATTTAATGCACCATTTCTTCCTATCCCTTATGGGTCAAGAACACTACAGGAGAGATGGAGGAATGACCATCCCCCTTTCCCTTAATTATCAGTGTATGATCTGTCTGTCCTTGCAAAAAGTTGAGTATTCTGTGGCAGATGAGGCAATGGTATTGGATCAGGAAAGAGGTATGGGCAGGAAAAATGTTAACAGATTTAATGTCTACTCTAGTAACCTCTCTGATCCTTTTTGTACTGCTTGCTTCTCAGGTCTGACTAAACAATGGAAAGGAGGCTTTCTGGCTGAATGTGAAACTCTGATTGAATATGGTCATAGGGAAAATTATTCTTAGCAATTCTGATGTCTTGATGGCTAAGTTGCTTCCATTTCCCTCCACAGGAAAGGTTCTTAACCTGGGAAACACAAACTTGTTAAAAAAAATTTATATAACTATATTTCAACATAACTGGTTTCATTTGTATGTGTTCTGTTTTATGCATTTAACTATAATATTCTGAGAAGAAATATAATATTCTGGGTTTCATCAGAATGCCAAAATGATCCAGGCACATAAAATACTTAAAAGAATCCCTGAACTACAAACTGGGACACAGCAAACATGAGATAGCAAGTTAGAAACTTAAAATATAACATGTGATATGTCTCTCAGTTCTGAAATCTGAAAGGTCTAGCACCTAACTGATCTCTCTTCATAGAAGTATCCATAAAAGTATCTGGGACATGGGGCTCATTAAACTTTGCTGTGTTCTCTAATTAATGACTTTTTAGATTTCTATTTACAGAAGAAAGACATCTTTCATAGCATGACCTTAGCATACAAACTTTCTCTTCCTTACAAGCACTGGCAATAGTTGGCTTGCTTAAAAAAAAAAAAAATTAAGAATTGAATTTTCTAATCACTGACATTTTTCTATGGGGGAAATATCTGATGTTACATTTATCTATTACAAAGTACATTTCCCATGATTTAATATGGTAATGCTTTGAGCTCTCTGAAAGATTATATCAAATTTAAGTCAGAATTTTTTCCTAAGAGGCTTCCTTTGAGATGATCAGAAGTAGACTACCTAGTCACTTTATAAAGTTCCTGAAGGCAGGCAAAATGCTTTATATGTGTAAGTTTATTTGAGTCTCACAACAACACTGGCAGGTATGTGCTATTTTTATTCCCATTTTAAAGATGAAGAAAATGAAGTTAAGAGAACCCATGTGACATAGCCAGGGTATCTGTGGCAGAATTTGAATTCAAGACTCCCTGACCCCAAAGTAGCATGCTCTGTACTACTTCCCTTGCTTATTATAGATGACAAACTGAAAAGTCAAGTGATTTCCACAGCTTTAATTAAGGCTAAAATCAAGAATTCCTAATTCACAAGTCAATGTCCTTCACTATTAGGCTCTATTCTATACATATGGAGTATCTTTCAACTCTTTATATAAATCTCCCATATTTAATTATTTCAACAATCAAAACATTCACAAAGTTATATGCGGGAATTCTGTAAAAACAGGGCCCCTATATAATTATGAAACATATAAAAATATAGTGGGGAGGCTTCCAACTAGGACTCTAGCATCCCCAAAAGGGACAATTAGTGTGGTTGTGCTTTAGTTTTGAACACACCAAAAAATACATGGGATTCTTAAAGAAACCACAAATGAAACAGAATCAGAGCTAAACCATCCTATCATTTTAAATGCTGCCAATAGATCCATGGAGGAACTATTTGGCCCTTCTTTCTATGAATCTATGAGTTCCTTTATGTTTTTCAAAAAAAAATAAGAAAAATTGTCACGGCCTGAGAGTTGTGAAAGTGGGCATAATTCTGACTTTGCTTCCTAGTGACATAAACTTAATTTTCAGTGAAGCAAAATTCTATGAGCTTAAATCCTAGGTTATATAGAATTCATAATTATTTCAAACCATGAATATGTAAGTGTATACATCTAGAAACATCATATTTGTTCTGAGAGGCAGAACAAAAATTTCTTTTATTAGAGGAAGGTCATACTTGAAAATGTGCTTCCCTCTTCTACTAAGTCCAAGTAAGTAAATTAAATGAATAATGAGAGAAAGAGTGGGGAAAAAAAAAAAACAACTGAAAAATATGAAAGCAGTCAAGAGCATGGCAGTTTTTGAAAGAAATAAAATTGAAAATCACTCAAAGGGCAAAGGAAAGACCCATAGTGTCTCTGACCTGAAAGTCATACATTATAGGGAAAAATAAGGAAGAAGTGGGGTAAAGGATGTCATAGAAGAAATGGATGAACAAACAAACAAACAATGTGGGTGGCCTCAGTTATTTATTAATTATGTGGCCTTGGTTAGGTTTTCTTATCTGGGAAAATGATGAGGTTGAACTTCATGGCCTTTAAGGTCCTTTCTAACAACTTCCTTCCAACAACTACAAACCTATAATTCACTTGTATCCTTGTTATGTCAGGAGACTGTGAAGAAAGTCAACAACTTTTTGGATGGGCTCCACAGAGTGAATTTATGGGAAGAAATGGAGGAGTCAAACAGGACAGATAGGCATAGATGAATAATGATCTGAGCTCATTGTAGGAGGAAATATTCACATAAATAGGTTCATAGATTGACTGGAGTATATTTTTTTAAAAAAATTCCTTAATGTGCAAAGTTTCTAGATATTATAATATCTTAAGTTTCTATTCTTATTTTTCTCCTCTTCCCACCCTCAACAGTAGACTTAGAGTCAAAAAGATCTGAGTTCAAATCTAGCCTCAGCAACTTAGCTGTCTGATACCAAGCAAGTCTTACTTAACCCCACTTTGTAACCCTTCTTTGTAAAATGGAGATAATAGCATTTGTCTCTCTAGGGTTGCTGTGAGGATAAAATGAGATAATATTTATAAAGTGATTTGCAAACCTTAAAGCACTATGTAAATGCTAGCTATTATTGTTACATAAGAGTTTCATATTCAAAGCAATGTTTTTAATTCTTTAATCAATGGGTGGAGCAAATTACTGTGTTTTTTAATATCCAAGTATTATATGAACATATATGAACATTCAACTGAACAAGGATGGAGGATTAAAAGGTATGAAAGTCTACCTGTTCCCATTTGCCAAGCACCATGACAGAGTATTACTATTTTGGTGGGCCAACCACATTCTTGCTCACAGACATTCCTCTAATACATCAAAAAGAATGGAAGAACTAGACTTGTGATGGAAAATGCCATCCAGAGAAACAACTATGGAGGCAGAATGTAGATCAGCGTGTACTATTTTCACTTTTTGTTTTTTTTCTTTCTTTTGGTTTTTCCTTTTTGTTCTGATTTTTCTTTCACAACCTGACTAATATGGAAATATGTTTAAAATTATTATACATGTATAACCTATTTCAGATTGCTTGCTGTCTTGGAGAAAGAGGAGCGAAGGAGAAAAAAAATGGAATTTAAAATCTAACAAAAATTTATGTTAAAAATTATCTTTACATGTAATTGGAACAAATAAAATGTTACTAAGTGTGTGTAGGGGGAATAGGGAATAAAATTTTGGATAATGACCAAAAAAAAAAAAAAAAAAGGATGAAGAGATACTGAGCAGGTTATAGCTGAAGATATGGCAGAAATCCAGAATATGACATGGGATGGATTGCTACTTAGGGGTACCTCAGAGGGAACTTCAGCTCAAACTTCCATAACTACAATACTTGTGATGACTTGTGAGAAATAATTTTTTAACACTTCCAATGTAAAGGTTAGAGTATAATTTTTGACTGCTCCTAAAGATTTTTTTTTCTTCTAAGGGTTATCACGTTCCCAATAATTGTTAAGAGCATTATCATAGAAAGACTTCTCCAAAACCAGTATGGATTCTCCAACTTTACATTGTCACTGTGATTGTTATAGGACTTTGAAAATAATTCAGATGGAGAAATTCCAATTTGGGGAAAAGGGGCATGAAAAAAGAACTGTGGAACAGCTGGAGATGCCGCCTCTGACATTCCTCTGGTAATGGTGTGGCCCTCCCAGGGGCACATGGTGTTCTCCACTTAAAATGCTCCAATAACACATTTTAGCTAAAGATACATGTATTCCTAACTCCTCTGCTTTCCTGTTGGCACTTTGCCTCAGAGTAAGGCTCTCTCCCCTCCTGCTCCTGGGAGTCTTGCCAATGTGGCTGCTTATTCTGGGTGGAGCTGAGGAACTGTATTCATCCAACTGCCACTGGGATTCATGATGGAAATTCCCTAGAAACGGAGCTATCAGCAGGGCAACAGGAAATCATTGCCACCCCTAAAGAGTAACTGTACCAGCTGGTCACTCAAGAATAGAGATACAGAAGACTTGGCTGCTCTCTTTCAATATAGAGTGCCTCTGAGGTCAACATCTCTGAGTTAGAGACTTGCAGAATAAGCCTTCTCATCTGGCACTATGCTAGGAGGCCACAAAATATCCCCCAGCACCTTTCTCTTTTGGGGGGTCAACTTCCCCTCCATTTCCATATAGAGCCCTTGATAAGAGATAACATACTACTGCTTTGCCACATACTACAAAACAAGGCTAAATAAGTAGTCTCATTAACACGAATAAGCCTTATCACACACTCTCTCTACTGAAATTTAAGAAAGGCATAAAGTTGAAATAATCCTAGAGCTTAGAAGTGCAATGGAAACTCCTAGCTTTTGTGCACATAAATTTGCTTTAATACTTAAATGTCTTAACTAGACCTCTAAAATGGGATCCTTCCTTTCCAATTTGGGCCTTCTTGCTTTCCATTCTTTCAAATGATTCATCTTCTAAATTATTGCTACAGAACAATATTTGCTAGCAAATACTAAACTGGCCTTGACAAATTTCCAGGGCTAGCATGCCCAAACCTGTCCTCTTAAGTCTTGGAGAAATCCTAGGGATCCCAGTGCTCAGGTGAACAATTCTGTGATCATCATTTAGTAGTCTGGTTTATAAAGAGGGGATTCCTAACTTTAAGGAAATGTTACAACCCTGAGTTTGACCTTCCCCAGCTCACATGATGTATGTAACCCTGTATTTGATCTTTCTATATAAAATGTTGTTTTTTTATGACTATGGAAAAAGTTTAAATAATATGCTAACTAGGCACAGGTTAGATGGCATTGATTTAACAGTATAGAATTAATTTGGAATTAATTTCTTTTAGTTGCCATGAAATTGTATTTGATCATGTTGGGTGAGCCATTCAGATTGTACTGTATGGCTTCAGGAACATGTTTTATAAATGGGCCATCTTATATAACAGCTGTGGCAAATACTGTACCAGCATTATCAGGTTCAAGGCTTATTTAATATAAATACAGTCTAGACTCATTATCTTGCCTCATCTTGAAGCCTGGAGCAATAAGAAGGAAATATGATGAGAAAGCAGAAACTAGAAATATTAGGGACAAACAATTAAGGAAGTCCTGGGTGGTTCTCTGTGAACAACAGAATTGGCAACATAACAAAGGTAGGACAGGTTGGGAAAGGGCAAGAAAAGGAACCCAAGACTGTATAAGAAAACTTAAACATCAGAACTGCACGTGCCAAGCCCTGTTCTGTAAAAAGCCCTGCACTGGATAGAGTGAAAGCCATTAATGACTGTGAAAAGCCCCTCCTTCCAAGTGGCTAAAAGCCGCAGCAGTGACAATACTCACGCTGACACTGTCCCCATGACTGGCGGGCCCAGCCCCAGCAGCAATCAATCCTACTGCCATAACGGCATAGTCCTATGGAGGACACTATTTGTCTAGGCCACCTACAAAAAAGAAAAAAGAAAAGAAAAATCAGATAAACACATTTTGGAGATTAAAAAGTGAGCTTCTCTATGAGTTTATTAGAAATAGTGTACCATATACCTCCCTGCCAAGCTTGTTGTCTATCTACGGAGATTTTAAACATCAAACTTTCAGGTAGATGAAAGTTGAACTTGCTTTTACAATAATATTCATTATGAACTAACTCCCACAGTGAAAAACCTCAAATAGTAGACAATTACTCTCTAGAAGCCAAAAAAACAAATTGTCTTAAATACTAACTGCCCCCAGTCACAAAATGAGTGTTAAAATCTTGTTCCTAATGTCCTATTACCACTCACCAATCAAAAGCTTTGACTTATTCTACATAAATGATTAAAAACCAACGATAAATTTGCTAAAACAAAGAACAAAAGTATTCTTTACTTTCTCTCATATAAATGTGGGGAGAAAAAGAGATTATCTTTCCCCATCCTACATACAGTGGGAATAAAATAGAAGTGATTTGAAGAGATGTCTTATAAAAGTTCTCCACCAAAAGCACTTGAGGAAAATCTTAGCAACAAAATAACAAAGTTTATAATAATTTTCACTATAACTGTCTTGGAGATACCTGATTAACTAGAAACATAGTTTTCTTTTCTTTGTCAATAATCCTCACTTTCTCTTTATTCTGTGTGACAGAGTAAGTACAAATGGAAGAGTAAGGGAAAAGAAGTCTGAAGACTTGAGTTCTAGTCTTCCTATCTCTGCCTACTTACAAGCAAAATACTAAGAACCTCAGCTTTCTTACTTCTAAAAGGGGGATAATAGCATCTAATCCAGTGCAACTAGATAGAACCCTGGGCTTGAAGAGAGGGAGATCTGAGTTCAAATCCAGAAACAGATATTTTTCTGTGAGCATGTAGTCACTTAAGTTATGCCTGCCTTAGAGTACTCTACTATAAAATGGGGAATAATAACAGCATTTACCTCCCAGGGTGGTTTGTGAGCACCAAATAAGATTTAGCATTTGTGAAGCACTTGGGCATTTCCTTTTCCTTTATCTGACCCAGTTGTTCTGAGGATCAGATGACAAGGCAAGTGAAAGAGTTTTAAAAAACTCAACTCTCAACGGTAATGTAGTATATAATAATGCCATGTATCATATAATAGTATAACATGCTATTATATGTGTAAACTAAAAGTAATAAATGGAAAATATCAATTTTGAAAGCTTAAAGATACACAGTACCCACTTAGCAGGTCATAGGTCGTGGATTGACATTGATTTTCTATACATTCTTCTTTTGGACACTTTGGTTGTTAATGGTTTCTCTTCTCCAGCTAAACTGAAGGGATTTTCAGTTTTTTGCAAATATATATATATATATATATATATATACACACATATATATGTATATATATATATATGGCTATGACCGTTTCTCATTTTTTTAAGAGTCCATAAGATTAGTGCACATGTGTATTTGATGAATTCCTCGCTAGTAGTGTAAGATTTGTGTAGTGTACAATTTGCATTGAAATTGTCTATATAGGATATGGAATAAAAAAGAACAATATAAGTTAGTCTAGTTCTGCTGCTAGAAATGTTCGCTTTTCTGTCCCATCAAAAAGTTTCCCCAACTTTCTATTTACCCCGGCCTTGTATATAGATAAAGTAGCTGCACTTTTTTTCTTCACCACACAACTGTTTCGTCACTCCTACCACCGACCCTGTTCTCTTTAGGAACAAGAAAGCAAACCCAGCGTGGCAGATTCGTTCCAAGACTGCAGGTAAACCAGGTGTGGAGTGTTTCTTTAGGGGACAAGCTGGGAAAGCGGTAAGGAGGCGGGGTTCAAATTCCAGAAGCAGCCAAACCAGCCTAAGGAGAGGAGCCCCGAGGCTGTTTGACGGCTGTTTGACCCTCTCAGACGCTCCCAGGGCACCAGAAACCTCTAGCTGATTCACCTGGAATACAGAGCTAAGCAGTAACTTAATCTGTTCGCCTGCTGCCCCAGTTAGTCTAAGAGCGCGCGCACACACACGCCGATCAGGCCCTAGCAGGAAAGGGCTCCTTGACGGGCTATCCCGGCAGCTGTTCCCGGTCGGCTGAAGGAAGGGCGCAGCCTGCAGGAAGTTGTGAGCCCCAGCTGAGTGACAGCGCGAAGCGAGGGGAGAGTTGTTCAAACCTGTCAAAGCATGCAGAAGTCGGGTCTGTGCTAGGCGCAAGATGCATTATTCAAGTACATAATACACACTCCCCGGCCCCAACCTCATACTCCCGGTTCTTTCCCCGATTTGGGAAGTGTCCCTTCTCGCCTATTTTCGGGACGTTTTTCAGCCTTCAACTCTTCAGAGGAGGTGAAAGAGGGACCACAGGCCGCAGCATCTTCTCCAGAGCCCTCAGGCTCTTCTCCCCTTAGTCCGACTTGGGACTCTGAGAGTGCCAGGGACGGATTTACTGGGAGTTACTCAGAAGTTTCCCTTTGGCATGGTAGAAATCGGCTAGTGAAAAGTGGATGAGAGTCCTAAGGGAGCGAGATAGATAGTCCGGGATTCATCTACTCCTTGTTCGGAATTCTCCCCTACACAAGGAGATGAGCGCACAGGCTGTGATCCCTTCTCGCCAATAATCTCCCCCTCTCTCCTAACTGGGGGCGGGGGAAGAGATGTAACGGAGGGAGGGCTGGATGCCTTGCAGACCGCAGCCCCCACCTGGCCAGTTAGTTATTTCTCCTGCACAGGTGGCTCTCCCGTTTCGTCTTGTCATCAACGGTGAGAAAGGCTTGCAAACTCCAGCAAGGGACTTCAAGGATTTCCTTTTTGCCCAGCTAGGGTCTGTACAGGGTCCCGACCTCAGCCAAGGCTGTTAACGAACGCCTCCTTGGCCCGAGTGGCCAGCGGAGAAACATTTCTCACCCACCTCCAGTCCTCTGCCTCCCTAAAGCTGGGATTTCCTTTCCAAGGGGTTCCGCTTACCTCCCATCAAACTCCGAAGCAGCCTCCAGGTAGAACGCAGACGCGATCACCAGTCCTAGGAGTAAATCCATGTCTGGAGGGAAACCCTCCAGAAAGTGCAGACTAGCTGGAGCTAGAGTCACGCAAAAGAGGTAGCAGCAGCAGCAGCGGCGGCGGCGGCGGCGGCGGCGGCGGCGAGGGGAACAGGTTGGAGGGAAGGAGCGGCGCTGACAGTCAGCGGGGTTCGCCAAGAAGCGCACGCTTTTCCCTCAGCCCTTCTCTCTCTCGGAGCTGCCAATCTGCAGCGGTCCAGCTCCTGCTGCTACTGGAGCTCGGGGGGCAGAAACATAGAGAGCAGCCTGAACCGCTCTGGCCAGGCGCCCGTAGCCCCTCTACGGTTCTCTCTCTCGAGAGGGAGGCGCTGCAGGAGAGGGAGGGAAAGAAGGGAGGGAGAAGGGGCAGACGCGCAGCCCGAGGGGCGGGGAAGGGCGCAAGTCCACGCGCGTGCCTGGCCTCCGTCTCTGTTCCCCTGGAGCTCGGAACGAAGGGGAGCGCGCACGGGCTCTCTCGGAGACCCCAAGGCGAAAGGAAACCCTGCAGGAGACTGAGGGGATTAGTGAGAAAGAACTACTAGGAAATAGGAAGTAAAGGTGAAAGCCTAAAGAAATGAGGAGGAAGCTGAAGGTAACGTAGAGCCAGGAAGGGGAGGGCATCTGCCTAGTAATAGCTGTATGAGCAGCCAAGGGACCTGGAGTTGATGCAGGTGAGTTCTAGTCGGGAGCAGTGTGTCTTGGAGAGAGGAGTATGGAGAATAGAAATTAGAATATGCATTCAGTGTAACTACTACATGACTTGGACAGAATTGGAGAGCAAGTTCCAGGAGTCGCTCATGCCCAAACTGTGACTTGGCACATTCCCTCCCAATGGAAATAAAATACCAAACCTCGTAATAGAGTAAAGTAATGTCTCATTGTTTTGAGTTTGTTCAACTAAGCTTCAAGTACATTAAGAAAATGAACAAGAGTATCTCTGTCAGGAACACGTAGACCAAAGATGAATCATATAGCATCTTCACTATCATTTTATTATTGAAAGGGTAGGAGATTTCCACATTTCCCCCCAATAAAAAACACAAAAAATACAGTCTGTAATCTCACAAATTCCAAAATCATTAAGAGAAATTGTATTTCATTGGGACTGTTATTGTAAATAGATAAAAGAAACAAATAACAAGAACGTTTTGTTTTGAGGTTTCCAAAACTATGCAAAATCTGAGAAAAGCTTATTGCTGAATAGTTTTACCTTCCTAATCTCTCATTTTATCTAAAAGGAATTTTCCCTGAGAATAAGAAAATAAATGATTTCAACACAAATGACTTTGATTTCAAGTTATTTTCTGTGAGCAAAACAAGTTTCTATTTTAACATCAGGAAACATGATGAATACATGCCAATTCAGACTTGGGACATTTTTTTAGGCAAACAGCTTGTTGTCATCCACCCCAGCTCCTGATCCTAATATGACCCAAAAATGTTGGAATCAAAATATTTGCTCCAGCAGATGAAATTTTTGTAAGTGTAATGTAGGCTGTGTTCCAGGCAGTAGTGGCTCCTCTTTCCCATTCTCTTTGTTTATTGGATTCCTGACTAGAATTTGCAAATAGCTTTGGATGAATATTGGAGAAGAGCATAAGAAAAGTCATGTTGAGACAGAGATTGGAATAGAAGAGTAAAAATTCTTTATAGTTCTATGTATATGCTTCTCTTAATATTCCTTGCTTATTTTCTCCTACCTTTTCAATCTAAAGTTCTTCCCTTTCTATGTTCTAATGATATCAGCCCCTGTTTAATCTTTGAATTAGATTCTTAGGAGTACATAGAGATCTTCTCAATAAACCTTTTCTGTAGGCAAAACTGTCATTGAGAGATGTGATGATATCTAGGAAAGAATGATACAGTCTCCGTTATTTTTTAAGTCTTTATTATAATGACCTAAAAAAAATAAAGTTTACTAGTAGGAATAGACAAGTTAATCTGCATCCTAAAAGAATCAGAGTAATTCTCTTCAGGTTGTCAAAAAGAATGAAAAGTTTTTTGAAATAAAAATAGGTGAAAAGCAGGTCACAATAAACAAGGAAGAAATAGGAAGAAGCAGGGGGGAAAACTGATTGGTACAGAAATTGGAGAATAGAAAGATGAGATGTTGGAAAGCAGAAAAATGAGAAAAAGAAATTTTATAGGAAGGTCTACCAAGACATTTCAGTCAATTAATCAATCAATAAACATTTATTAAGCATTTACAATGTGCGAGGCACTGAGGATACAAAATGAGGCAAAAGACTATTCCCCAGTAATTTATAATGTAGTGAGGGATTCAACATGCAAACAAATATATGCAAAACAAGCTATCTATAAGATCAACAGAGTGAAGAGACTGGAATTAAGAAGGATTGGGGAAAGCTTTCTATAGAAGGTGGAATTTTAGTTGGTACTTAAGTGAAGACCAGGAAGACAATAAGCAGACAAAAGAGGGAGAGCATTGTAGTCATGAGGAAAAATTAGAAAATATATAGTGTATCTCATTCCTAGATCCATCAAAAGGCCAGTGTCCACTGTATTGAAGAGTAGATGCCAATGAGGAAAGTTTAAGAAGGGTAAGAAGAATGGGTCTGGGTTATCAGGGGCTAGAGACAATGGGAAACCACCTGGAATTTATTAAATAGGGGGAAGGGAAGTGTGTGTGCATATGTGCAAATGTGTGTGTATGTAAGCGAAAGAGAGACAGAAAGACATAGACACACACAGAGAGAAAAAGAGATAGAGGAGAAAAAGAGAGAGAGAGAGGAGAAAGAGAGAGAGAGACAGAGAGGAGAGACAGAGAGACAGAGACAGAGACAAAGAGAGAGAGAGAGAGAGAGAGAGAGAGAGAGAGAGAGAGAGAGAGATGATTGGCTTTGTATTTTGGGAAAGTCACTTTAATGGCAGAAGAAGGAATGGATTGGAGTGGCACCTCATTCTGATCAACAAGAAAGTATTGGTTGCTAAGGTAGAAACTATGGGGTTTTTCCTTATACTTGGAAAAAAAATTGAGGTCACTCACTGAGAGTTCCCTCTTTTATTTTTCTTCATTTTATATTCTTCTGACTTTATTCTATTGACATCTGACATTACACACAAACATACATACACACACACATATATACACTCATATACACACATATACAATAAAAATTATCCCCATCTTCATGGAGCTACATTCTAGTGAAGTAAAGACAACACATAAATGGGGTGGTCAAAATGAGGATATGTAGGAAAAGAGTGGGAAGGTTTGCTTCTGGCAACATTGGCTTGAAGAAAGGAAGGAAAGCCAAGATTCTGGAATGATAAGGCAAAACCCACTTATCAAAGCACTTAGTAAGTTTCAGAATCAAAGTCCAAGTTCTAGTTTGGAGATGCACAGGAAATGAGGTGAAAGATGTAGATCTGGACAAGATAAAATGAAAGCTACCTATCAGAGTCCAGGGTGCTTCTAGGAATGGGGTGCAAGACAACAGAGACCATTGTCATATAACCATTAGGTAGCTAGGTAGCATAGTGAATATCATTCCAGGATTGAAGTCAAAAAGACTCATCTTCTTGAGTTCAAATTCAGCTTCAGATACTTACTAGCTGTGTAGTTCTTCATCTGTAAAATGAGCTGGAGAAGGTAATGTAAACCACTCTCCATCTCTTTCAAGAAAACTCTAAATAGGGTCACCAAGAGTTGGATGTGACTGTAACAGCAGCAACAAAAGACAAAAGATACTGAGACAGTTACTTCCACTCTCTTTTTTTTTCTTTAAATCAGTCCTGTTATGACCTGTTTCCTATCCTTCCCCATCACCCTTACTTTCGAAGCTACTTCTTCCTCTGGTGGTTTTGTTCCCCACTCTTAAAAACAGTCTCATAGCTTTCACTTCTCTATTGGTACAATGGTCTTTCTCTTATACCTTTGTATAGAATCTCCCATCCTCTAACCTCCTGGCTCAGATCACAATTTCCTTTTGTTTTTTTCAGATATTTTTTCTTTAGGCTTACCTTAAAGATTTTCTTCCATTTTTTTTTTAAAGAGAGAACAATTTCCTTTGCCCTCTTTTCTAGAAGAGAGACTAACTTACTCTTTTTGATTGTATTATCTGGCCATGACCAACAGACAAATATGATGTATTTTATACTACAGTATAAATATACTACAGTACTACAGTAATTTCCGTGCTTTCTATACTGGCTGAAGATGAGGTAGACCATGCTCTGTCACTATTTTTGGTGTTATTAACAACTTATAGTATTCTTTATGGAAAACCAAAATGTTCTGCATATGTGGCTGTAGTTTCTATTTCATTCCTACATCACTACCTCTTCGAATTTTGAATGCCTTATCACAGCCACCACCCTAGTTCAGGTTTCCTTCATTTTTTATATTTGCTTAAACTTGTGTCCTTAGCATTTAGTACCATGCCTGGCACTTGTTGATTGTTCACAGATTGATTGTTGAGTTTTTTCATTCTAAAACCTGTGGACTGAAAAGAACAGAACAAAAAAAAAAAAAAAAAAAAAAAAAGCACTCCAGAATTGAAATCCAAGATAAGAGAGAAGTTTGTAAGAAAGTATCCCCAATGAGATCCCCAATCTTGCATCTTTTCCCCACTGAGTTAAAGTCATGATATCATTGAACCATATCCCAGGATACTATAAGAACCTACAGCTATGATCAGTGAGCCATTATTAGTGGATGATCTCTCCAATTATAGAACTGGAGAGTGGATTCAGGATAAGCATAAAAGGAAAGAAATTGTTCTGATTTTCAAAAAAGGAAAAACGGAAGTCTGAATTTTGGATGAGTGGGTTTGATTTTGCTCCTTGGCAAGGTATTAAAATGATACTGTTGAATACCTGGTGCATCAATGTAGCGTAGGGGATAAAAATCAGATACAGAGTCAGGAAAAACATGTCTTTTTGAGTTCAAATCTAGCCTCAGGCACTTATTAGTTGTGTGACTCCCAAATAAGTTACTTAACCCTGTTTGCCTCGGTTTCCTCATCTGTAAAATGAGCTGGAAAAGAAAATAGCAACCTACTCCAGTATCTTTGCCAAGAAAACTCCCAAATAGTATCACGGAGAGTCAGACATAAATGAAAAAGTCTAAACAATAAAGCAATGATCACAGAGATAGCAAAACTTCATTAAATATGGGATATACTAATCAACCTCATTTTTTGAAATCTAATTCATGGGCTAGCCAAGACATTTCCCCAGGATGTCATTGTTTTTGACATCCTTCAAAAACAAAGGATGAAATAAAACAACACAGGATAAATTGGAGATAATAACAGAAGGAAAGCATAAGCATTGGAAGGAACTAGGACAAACTTCTTTTAGAAGACAGAATTTTCAAGAAGACTTGTAATAATCCAGATAAACCTAAAGGATATAAAAAATTCCAGGTATTAGGGACAGCTGGTGAAAATGTTTGGAATCAGCTGAGAATGGTGATAAATACCCATAATCCCTTCTCTTAGGAAGTCAAGCTGGTAGATCCTTAAGTTTGGAAGTTTTAAGCTGCAACAGGGCTAAAGTTGATTGGCATAATTTGGCACAAATATGGTAATTTGCTGAGATTATAAAAGAGAGACTGACCAACCCCGGTCAGAATTGGAATAGGTCAAGATCAGCAGTAATATCCAGCCTGTAGTAACTATTATAATATCCAGCTTCAAAAACAAACAATTAATTCTAATACTTTAGAAATGATTTGGAAAAAATAGGTAAAGAATTCTTACCAAATTCCTTTTGAGACATAAATATGGTGCTGATACCTAAATCAGGAAGAGCTAAAACATTCCCTAATCAATATTGATGTAAAGAAATTTAAATATAATACTAGCAAGGGGATTACAGCAATATGGCAGAAGGATCATATTCTATAATTAAGTGGGATTTTAAAACATAGGAATATATGAATAGATATAGGAATAAATAGGGTTTTCCCTAAAATGATAGATAGTGTTTCTCTAAAACTACCAAAAAGTATTTATAATTTATTTATTTATAATAGGGATAAGGTAGAAGCCTTCCCATTAAGATCTGGGTGAAGTAAGAAAGCTTATTATCATTACTACTAGTCAATATTGTACTAGAAATGTTAACTATAGCAATAAGAAAAAGAAATTGAGGGAATTAGAATAGGCATTGAGGAAATAAAACTATTACTCTTTTATTTATTTATTTATTTATTTATTTTTATTTGCCAAACATATATATGGGTAATTCTTCAACATTAACCCTTACAAAGCTTTCTGTTACAAATTTTTCCCCCTATTCCCCACCCCTCCCCTAGATGGCAGGATATTCACTACATGTTAATTATGTTACAATACTTGACAAATTGAATATATGTATACATATTTTCACACTTATCATTGTTGTGCAAGAAAAATCGTATCTACAAGAAAGAAAAATCAGATAAAGGAAACACAATGCAAGCAAACATCAATTGAATTGAGAGCATGAAAATGTTATGTTGTGGTCCACATTTCACATCCCTCTCTCTGGGTGTATATGGCCTTCTTCAGTGAACAATTGGAAGTGGTTTGAAACATTTCATTGTTGAAGAGAGCCACATCCATCAGAATTGATCATCATATAGTCTTGTTGTTGCTGTGTATAATGATCTCCTGGTTCTGCTCGTTTCACTCAGCATCAGTTCATGCAAGTCTCTCCAGGCCTCTCTGAAATCATCCTGCTGGTTGTTTCTCACAGAACAATAATATTCCATAACATTCATATACCATAATTTGTTCAGCCATTCTCCAATTGATGGGCATCCCTTCAAAAACTATTACTCTTTGTAGATGATATGATGATATACTTAGAGAACTCTAAAGAATCAATTAAAAAAACTGACTTGAAATAATTAGCAACTCTAGCAAAATTGCAGAATATAAAACAAACCGACATAAATCATTGGCATTTCTATATATTGCCAACAAAGTCCAACAGCAAGGGTTAGAAAGAGAAATTTCATTTAATATAACTCTGGACAATATAAAATATTTGTGAATCTACCTGCCTAGACAAATCCAGGAACTATACAAACTCAATTATATTTTCACACAAATAAAATCAAATCTAAACCAACAATTGAAAAAAATATCAATCGCTCATGGGTAGGCTGGGCTGTCATTATAAAAATAACTGTGGAAATTCTGCCTAAATTAATAAATTAATTTATTTATTCAATGCCATACAAAACTACCAAAATTATTTTATAGCTCTAGAAAAAATTCATTTGGAAGAATAAAAGGTCAAGAATATCTAGAGAATTAACAGAATAAATGCAAAGGAAGTTAGCTTAGCCATACCCAGTCTCAAACTATATTATAAAGCATAATCATCAAACTATCTGGTACTGGCTTAAGAAATAGAGTGATGGATCAGTGGAATAAATTAGGTACAAAAGATGTGCCTTCTGTCCTCTCAAGAGCCTTTATACTCTTTTTGGGAGGACACCCCACAAAAGGGAAGAAGAAAGGTGTGATTGCTAAGTTCAGAAAGTCAGAAACTGAGTCAGAGGAATTCAGAATGACTTTTTTGGACTTTTCTTCCTTGAAATAAAAAAAAAAAAACAACAACTTGGTGGTAGTTTCTTATTTTAATCATAGGGATATGTGTGTGTATTTAAATTATATTAATGTGACATGTTGCAATGTAATTAAAACTGTTATCAAAGAAAGCTGAGAAATTTAGAGGCATTGATTCATTTATCCTGGTAATTATAATTGTAGGTTGGATAGTATTTAGCAATTTATACCACCTTTTTATAGAGGAAACTCAATGTTTGAGATATAGAAGATACAGATTCATGGCTGAGCCATTTTGGTGCCTTTTTTACGTAGTTGAAATCAATCTTTTGAAGTTGCTCTCTTTATGTCCTTTTTTAAAATCACAACTTTAGTGGGATAGAATATTGCAATGTTTGTGCCTAAATGTGCTTCTTACCATAAAATCTCCTATGCATCATTCTTATGGAAACTGGAAACACTGACTGTTGTTTTTCTTTTCTTTTTAATATATCTATATCTCTCTATCTATTATACATATATATGAAATTTAATATATGCTAAATTTACCTTCTCCTCCACTTTCCCATATCCCCTCTATTGAAAAACTAATAAAAATGAAATCCCTATTAAAGAAGGGTTTTATCTGGGCAAGCAAAATTAATTCCCATACTGACCAAGTTAAAAAAAAAGTTTCAATCTACATTCTGAGTCCATCACCTGACTATTGGGAGATGAATATCACATTTTATCATGAAACCTCTGGAATCATAATTGATTATTTCATTGATAGGATGCTCCTTAGTATTTTGAAATTGTTTGTCTTTACAATATTGTTACTTTTTAATAAATTGTTCTTCTGAGTCTGCTTTAGTTCATACAAATCTTACTAGTTTTCTCAGAAATCAGCATCTTCATCTTTTCTTACAGCACAATAATATTCCAAATTTCTTTTTTTTTCTTTTTTAGCCACATCTTTTAATTAGTTCAGTGATTCTTAAGTTTTCTTCCTTTCATCTGTTTTCCAAGTCAGTTTTTGTTCAGAAATACTTTACATTTCCTTTTTTTTAAACTTTCTTACTTTGATTTATTATTTATTGTTGTTTCATGGAATCATTATCTTCTATTTTGTCCATTAGAATTTATGTTGAATTGGTTTTTTAAGATTTTATGTCTTTGTTCTAAGTCATTAATTCTCTTTCCAAATCTTTCTCCATAGCTCTCATTTCTTTTATCACCTTTTACTCTTCTGCTTTCAATTGATTTTTAAAAATCATTTTTAGCTCTTTATAAAAATATATTGTTGGGTGGAGCCAAGATGACAGAGTGAAAACATGACTCTCCATGACCTCCTCTGACCTTCTCCCAAACCAACAGCAGATTAAGTTTTTAAACTTATTTTTAAGTCAAAGAACCCACAAATATTTGGACTACAATACATTCCCAGCAGAAGTTACCTTGGAAGAGCTTCAGAGCAGGTCTGTTTTAGACAGGCAGGGGGTCTGTCAGTTTGATGAGCTCAGATGGCAGCTCTGGGAGACAGGGCAGAAAGCCAGGAGGACTCAGTGTGGCAGATTCCAAGCAACTGGGAAGTCCCTGCAAGGCTCTTGGGCCACCCGGCCCTGCTTGAGGGCAGGTGCTTTGGCAGATCTGCCTTTTGTAAAAAGTATATTGTAACCCTTTGCAAATGCTGGACCTAGCCTGCACAGCCCAGCACTGGAAGTCAATCAGCCGAACTGCCCCAGGGCAAATTAAAGCAGCTGCCACTCCTCTGCTTTAAACAAACCTCAAGCTTTTTTTTTTTTTTTTTTTTTTTTTTTAATGAATAAAATACAGAAAAGAAGAACTCTCACCACAGATAGCTTTTATGGAGAGAGAGAAGGGCAGACCTCAGATCCTGAGGTTTATAAAGATAAAGCAACTCCAGAGGAAGCCACAAAGGGAGACATGAGCTGGTTCCCATTTCACAAGGCTTTCCTGGAAGACTGAATAAAGAACTCAAAAGAGAGCTAGAAGAAAAATGGGCAAATGAAACGAGATCATTGCAAGAAGGAATGGAAAAAGCATATAATGCCTTACAAAAGAGATATGAAAAAGACACCAGTTCACTGAAAAACAAAATTGGTGAATTGGAAAGACTGAAATGAACAAAAAAATTCAATTGACCAGTTACAAAAGGAGCTAAAAAAGGGAACTGAAGAAAATAATACATTAAAAATTAGAATTGAACAAATGGAAGTGAATGAATCAATAAGACTTCAAGAATCAGTTAAACCAAAACAAAAAACTAAAAAAATAGAAGAAAATATGAAATATCTTCTAGGAAAAACAACTCACCTAGAAAATAGATCTAGGAGAGACAGTCTAAGGATAATTGGACTTCCTGAAAGCCATGATGAAAAAAAGGACCTAGACACTATCTTCCAGTAAATCATGAAAGAAAAGTGCCCTGATGTTTTAGAATCTGAAGGCAAAATCTCCACTGAAAGAATTCACTGATCACCTCCTGAAAGAGACCCCAAAATTAAAACCCCAAGGAATATTGTGGCTTAATTTTAGGACTATAGCACCAAAGAAAAGATATTACAAGCAAGTAAAAAGAAACAATTCAAATACCGAGGAGCTATAATTAGAATCACCAAAGATCTGTCAGCTTCCATATTAAAGGATCGAAGTGCCTGGAACCAGATATTCCAAAAGGCAAAAGAACTTGGAATACAGCCAAGAATAAGCTATCCAGCTAGAATGAGCATTATCTTTCAGGGAAGAAGATGGATATTTAATGATATGGGTGAATTTCACCTATTTTTAATGAAAAGACAAGATCTGAATAAAAAATCTGACTTTCAAACAAAGAAATCAAGAAAAGCATAAAAAGGTAAAAAGGAAAGAACTCTTGAGAACTATATTTCTACTACGGGTATACTTAAAGAATGGAGGTATGATTTTATTTTATTTTGATAATATGAAAAAGAAACTAGAGATGGAAGGGGTATCACACTGGAAAAAGAGGGAAAAGGAGGTAAAATAAGGCAAAAAAATGAGGTAAAAATAAGGTAAAATCTCATGAAGAGGCAAAGAAAACCTAATATAATTGAGGGAAAGAAGGGAGGGGGATGAGCATTGTGTGAATCTTAACTCTCATCAGTTTGGGCTCTAAAAGAGTATATCAGACACATTTGGTTTCACAGAGAAACTTGCCTCTCCATATGGGGAAGTAGGAAGGAAAGGAGAAAAAGAAAGGGAAATATTAATAGAAAGGAAAACAGAAGAATTAGGGGAAAGGTGTAAAAAAAGGGGGAGGGACTCTAAAGGAGGCAGGACTGTTTGAGGAAGGTGGTCATCAAATGCAAAAAAGGGGGTTAGAGTAAGGGAGAAAGGGGAAAGGAAAGAGAAAAACATAACTTTGGGTAAATAAGATGGCAGAAAATACAGAATTAGTTATTTTAACTGTGAACGTGAATGGGATGAACTCTCCCATAAAACGGAAGCAAATAGCAGACTGGATTAAAAGACAGAATCCAACAATATGTTGTTTACAAGAAACACATTTAAAGCATAGAGATACATACAGAGTAAAGGTAAAGGGCTGGAGCAGAATCTCTTATGCTTCAGGTGAACAAGAAAAGCAGGGGTAGCAATCCTGATATCAGATCAAGTAAAAGCAAAGATAGATCTAATTAAAAGAGATAAGGAAAGAAACTATATTTTACTAAAGGGTACCATAGATAACGAAGCAATATCAATACTAAACATATATGCACCAAGTGATATAGCATCCAAATTCCTAGGGGAGAAGTTAAGAGAGATGCCAGAAGAAATAGACAGCAAAACTATATTAGTGGGAGATCTCAACCTTGCTCTCTCAGAATTAGATAAATTAAACCACAAAATAAATAAGAAAGAAGTTAGGGAGATAAACAAAATGTTAGAAAAGTTAGGTATGATAGATCTTTGGAGAAAATTGAATGGAGATAGAAGGGAGTTTACTTTTTTCTCAGCAGTTCATGGAACATATAAAAAAATTGACCATGTGTTAGGGCATAAAAACCTCAAAATCAAATGCAGAAAGGCAGAAATAGTAAATGCACTTTTTTCAGACCATGATGCAATAAAAATCACATGTAATATAAGGCCAGTAGAAAATAAACCAAAAGTTAATTGGAAATTAAATAATCTAATTTTAAAGAATGAATGGGTGAAAGAGCAAATCATAGACACAATCAGTAATTTCATCCAGAAGAATGACAATAATGAGACAACATACCAAAATTTATGGGATACAGCCAAAGCAGTTATAAGGGGTAATTTTATATCTCTTGATGCTTACTTGCATAAAATAGAGAAAGAGAAGATCAATGAATTGGGCTTACAATTAAAAAAACTAGAAAAAGAACAAATTAAAAACACTCAATTAAATACAAAATTGGAAATTCTGAAAATAAAAGGGGAGATTAATAAAATTGAAAATAAGAGAATTATTGAATTAATAAATAGAACTAAGAGTTGGCTTTATGAAAAAAAAAACAAAATAGATAAACCTTTAGTTAATTTAATTAGAAAGATGAAAAAGGAAAATCAAATTGTTAGTCTTAAAAATGAAAAGGGAGAACTTTCCACCAAAGAAGAGGAAATTAGAGCAATTATTAGGAGTTACTTTGCCCAACTTTATGCCAATAAATGAATGAAATGGAGGAATATCTACAAAAATATAGATTGCCCAGATTAACAGAAGAAGAAATAAATTATTTAAATAGTCCCATTTTAGAGAAAGAAATAGAACAAGCTATTAATCAACTCCCTAAGAAAAAATCTCCAGGGCCAGATGGATTTACATGTGAATTCTACCAAACATTCAAAGAACAATTAATTCCAATACTATACAAACTATTTGAAATAATAGGGAAAGAAGGTATACTACCAAATTCCTTCTGTGATTACAGATATGGTGCTGATAACTAAACTAGGTAGGGTGAAAACAGAGAAAGAAAACTATAGACCAATTTCCCTAATGAATATTGATGCAAAAATCTTAAATAAGATATTAGCAATGAGATTACAGAAAGTCATCCCCAGGATAGTACACTATGACCAAGTAGGATTTATATCAGGAATACAGGGCTGGGTCCAATATTAGGAAAACTATCAGCATAATCAATTATATTAATAACCAAACTAACAAAAATCATATGATTATCTCAATAGATGCAGAAAAAGCATTTGATAAAATCCAACACCCATTCCTATTAAAACCACTAGAGAGTATAGGAATAAATGGGCTTTTCCTTAAAATGATCAGTAGCATCTATTTAAAACCATCAGCAAGCATCATATGTAATGGGGACAAACTAGAACCATTCCCAATAAGATCAGAAGTGAAACAAGGCTGTCCACTGTCACCATTACTATTTAATATTGTATTAGAAATGTTAGCTTTGTCAGTAAGAGAAGAAAAAGAAATTAAGGGAATTAGAGTAGGTAATGAGGAAACAAAATTATCACTCTTTGCAGATGATATAATAGTATACTTAGAGAACCCTAGAGACTCAACTAAAAAACTACTAGAAACAATTCACAACTTTAGCAGAGTTGCAGGATACAAAATAAATCCACATAAATCAACAGCATTTTTATATATTACCAACAAAGTTCAGCAGCAAGAGATACAAAAAGAAATCACATTCAAAATAATTGTCGATAGTATAAAATATTTGGGAATCTATCTGCCAAGGAAAAGTCAGGAACTATACAAACTAAACTACAAAACACTTTCCGCACAAATAAAATCAGACCTAGTCAGTTGGAAAAAATATATGCTCATGGGTAGGCCGAGTGAATATAACAAAAATGACAATACTACCCAAACTAATCTACTTATTTAGTGCCATACCAATCAAACTCCCAAGAAATTATTTTACAGATCTAGAAAAAACAGTAGCAAAGTTTATCTGGAAGAACAGAAGGTCATGAATTTTAAGGGAATTAATGAAAAGAAAAAAGCTGATAAAAGTGGCCTTGCTGTACCAGATCTAAAACTGTAATAATACAGCAGCGGTCATCAAAACCATTTGGTACTGGCTAAGAAATAGAGCAGTCGATCAGTGGCACAGGATAGGATCACAGGACAAACTAGGCAATAACTATAGCAATTTAGTGTTTGATAAAACTGTGAATGGATCCAATCATTCTGGAGAGCAATTTGGAACTATGCTCAAAACTCTTTGACCCAGTAGTGTTTCTATTGGGCTTATATCCCAAAGAGATCTTAAAGGAGGGAAAGGGACCCACATGTGCAAGAATATTTGTGGCAGCCCTTTTTGTAGTGGTTAGAAACTGGAAGCTAAATGTATGCCCATCAATTGGAGAATGGCTGAATAAATTATGGTATATGAATATTATGGAATGTTATTGTTCTTTTTTTTTGGCTAGCAATAGCTAAGATCTTCAATTTGTTGTTCCATCATTCTCTTCTTCTTCCTTTTTTTTATTAATTAAAGCTTTTTATTTGTATAACATAGGTATGGGTAGTTCCCCAGCATTGATCTTTACAAAGCTTTCCATTACAAATTTTACCCCCAGTCCCCTCCCCTCCCCTAGATGGCAGGAAGTCCACTACATGTTAATAATGTTGAAGTACTTGACAAGTTGTGCAAGAAAAATCCTATTTACGAGAAAAAAAAAGAAAATGAGAGAAAGGCAACACAATGCAAGCAAATGTCAATAGAGATCATGAAAATGTTATGTTGTGGTCCATATTTCATATCCCTCTCTCTGGGTGTATATGGTTTTCTCCAGTGAACAATTGGAACTGGTTTGAGACAATTCTTTATTGCAGAGAGCCATGTCCATCAGAATTGATCATCATGTAATATTGTTGTTGCCATGTATAATGATCTCCTGGTTCTGCTCGTTTCACTCAGCATCAGCTCATGCAAGTCCCACCAGGCCGCTCGGAATATTATTGTTCTATAAGAAATGACCAGCAGGATGATTTCAGAGAGGCCTGGCGAGACTTGCATGAACTGATGCTGAGTGAAGTGAGCAGAACCAGGAGATCATTATACACGGCAATAAGATGATCAATTCTTATGGTTGTGACTCTCTTTAACAATAAGATGATTCAAACCAGTTCCAAGGGGCAGCTAGGTGGCGCAGTGGATAGAGCACCAGCCCTGAAGTCAGGAGGACCTGAGTTCAAATCTGATTTCAGACACGTAACAGCTGTGTGACCCTGGGCAAGTCACTTAACCCCAATTGCCTCAGCAAAAAAAAAAGCAAAAACAAAACAAAATCAAACCAGTTCCAGTTGTTCAGTGATGAAGAAAGCCATATACACCTAGGAGAGGCCTATGGGATCTGAGTCTGGACCACAACATAGCATTTTTATGCTTTCTATTAATGTTTGCTTGCATTATGTTTTCCTTCACAGAGTTTTTTCTTATAGATCCAATTTTTCTTGTACAGCAAAATAACTCTATAAATATGTATATGCATATTCAATTTGTCAAGTATTTTATTTTATTTGCTTTTTTTACTGAGGCAATTGGGGTTAAGTGACTTGCCCAGGGTCACACAGCTAGGGAATGCTGTGTCTGAGGCCAGATTTGAACTCAGGTCCTCCTGACTTCAGGGCTGGTGCACTATCCACTGCACCACCTAGCTGCCCCTACTTTGTCAAGTATTTTAACATAATTAACATGTATTAGTTTTCTTGCCATCTAGGGGAGGAGGTAGGGGGAAGGAGGGAAAAATTTGTAACAGAAAGCTTTGCAAGGGTCAGTGATGAAAAATTACCCATGCATATGTTTTGCAAATAAAAAGCTTTAATTTTTTTTTTCTTTTTGCTGAGGCAATTGAGGTTAAGTGACTTGCCCAGGGTCACACAGCTAGGGAATGTTAAGTGTCTGAGACCAGATTTGAACTCAGGTCCTCCTGATTTCAGAGCTGATGCTCTATCCACTGCTCCACCTAGCTGCCCCTAAAAAGCTTTAATTAAAAAAAGTACAAATATAAAAAATAAAAAAAATTGTTTCATTTCTCTTAGGACTTCTAGTTGAATGCACTCGAAGTTGTATTTTTCTTTGAGGCTTTGTTTGTAGATGTTGTAGAGTCATTTTCTTTTTTTTGAACTTGTATCTTGAGTGTTCCTTTCATTATAATAAATGTTTGTGGCAGAATCCTTTTCTTTGTGATTTATTCATTCTTCCAGCCTACTTTCAGATTTTAGACTTTATGTTAAGACTGTGTTCTGTGTACTTCAGGGAGCACAGGGATGTCTGAACTGATCTTATTTTTTCTTGGGTCCTTCTGCTGCTTTCTTGGGGGCATGGAAGGTTGTATTATTTTGGAATTTCAATTCTCAGACCAGTAACCTATAAGCTTTCAATTCTGTTAAAGAAATCCAGGGAAAAGACTGATTACTGACCTTCTGGTTTGAGTTCTGAAAATTCTTAATTTGTGTTTGGGTCTGTGCAACCCACTCATGTTGGTTTGCCCCTGGTTGGCTCTCAAATCTCTGCAGGTTTGAAGTGACAGAACTGTATGCTCCCCTTTTGGTCTGGGATTCCTGCCCTGTTATTTCTCTGTAGGCTTTAGACTGGGCTGTAGGCCCAGAAACTGTATGAACTGGAACTCAGATCTGCACCCAGGATCAGAGCCACAGTGCTACCATTTACTTCTTCTTTTTGGCTGAGGCAATTGGGGTTAAGTGACTTGCCCAGGGTCACACAGCTAGGATTTATTAAGTGTCAGAGATCAGATTTGAACTTAGGTCCTCCTGACTTCAGGGCTGGTGCTCTATCCACTGTGGTATCTAGCTTTCCCTGTAGCATTTACTTCTGACCTTATTACTTGCTCACATAGCTAGGACCATCAGCACAGGACCCCTCCTCAGTCTACCCTGAACTTTTACCCAGAACTAGATATTAAACTACAGGACTCAAATTGTCTCCTGTCCTTGCTTCAGGGACCTTTTGTATGAATCTGGAACTCCTTGTCCTGCTTTATAACCTTGGTTCTACTTCAGATTTTTGTGTGCTGGAATGTTCTATGTAGCAATGCCCTTGCTCATACCCTGCCCCCAAGATTCACAGATCTCTCTTTATTCTGTTCTGGTCTGTCTTCCTATACTGAAATTTATGGATATATAGAATAGATACGTCTTTCTGTGACTTTTTTCCCTTGGATTTCCTGATCAAGACCAAGATCAAGATCAATATTCTCCAGATTTTAGATATAGTTCGACCAGATCAGACTATATCAGAATTATCAATTGCCTGCATTTAGTGCTCTATTTCTCCTCATCTGTCCTATGATCACATAAACTTTTTTTGGTTTTCATATCACGCTGTTGACTCATACTGAACTTGCAGTCCACTAAAAACATTAAGGCTAATATCCCCAATAAGGAAAGTGACTTGTATGAATTGTCTTGCACACAAAAATTAAAAAATGGAGTGAAACATTCTTTTTTTAGCTATACAAATGACTAGAAAAGATGACTTCCTAAGTTATCTAAATTAACTTTACTTCCTGAAAAAGAAGGTTAAACATTAGCCAAATATGCAGGTCTATTATGAATGTTATTTTTACATGAAGAAATATAATGGAATTTTCAGTTTAAAGTCTCTCAAATATTGGAAGCAATTCAAGACTTGGATAAGAATATAATTTATATTTTATGCTTTGAGTGATAATATAATCATATTTATACATAAAAATTGGTATTCAGAATATTCCAACCTAAGAATTAGTACAATGATTTATGAATATAAGATTAAAACTGGGTTGCAAAGGAGAAAGATAATTTTAAAGTGTTCGATTCAATTGGGAATAGTAAACAGTAAGTAGAAATTTGCATGGTTTCCAATATTTTGCTATTACTTATAAAATTATAAGAATGCATACATATACATATACACATACACACATACAAACAAAAAAGCAAAGGAAGCCATATTTTACTAGTGGAATCTTCTGAAAATATGCCTTCTAAATCTCCAAAATGGTTTTCCTTTGAAAATGTAACAGGTGTTTCTAATGGTTCCAAAAAATGACTGGAGATAATGGCCTCAGTGGTTAACAGATCAATGAATGTTCAAGTGAATGTCTTCCTGTATAGCACTTTCTAAGCTTCTCTTTTTCCTGTTTCCTTGTCTAGTTGTTTCCAAGACATTTATATTTAAGAAACCATCATTGATAATTATATTGCATTTCCAGGTTTCAACTCTGGACATTTTTAATGGTTATCTCCCATGCTTTGAATGATCTTTCTGCTCATCTCTGTCTCCTAGTTTCCCTGCTTCCTTTAAATCTCTACTAAAATTCCACCTTTTCCAAGATCTCTTTCTTAGTTTTTCTTAGTCTTAGTAGCTTTTCTCTAAAACTATCTCCAGTTTAACCTGTCTATATCTTATTTGTACATAATTGTTTCCCTATTGAACTGTGAGCTACTAGAGGACAGGGACTTAACCCCCCCCCCAAAAAAAGAACTCCTTTTCTTTTGTATCCCTAGTACTTAGCACACAGTGTCTGGCACATAACTGGCATTTGTTGACTCAACTTGAAGTACACATTTTACAGAGAAGAAATCTGAAGTTCAGAGTAGTTAAATGATTTATCCATGGTCACAGAGCTAATAATGATAATTCACATATATAGTGCTTTAAGGATGAAAAAATTCTTTGCTCACAAAAGACCCATTAAGTAGATGATACAAAAATGATTATTTCTATTTTGAAAAGAGGAGCCAGAGCCTCATTTCTCATCAGGCCACCTCCTTTGGACTTCTTCATCATTCCCCCAAAGATCACTTCAGCCCTGAAATTCACACCTTGTCAGTACCCTCTGTCCCTAAGGTCCCTTCCTCTCTCAAATTGGTGGGTAGAGATTGGAAAGTTCCACCAAGGACCTCCATTTAAGGATAGCACCCAGGCCAGTTATGTACTTGCCTTAAGGTCCTCTCCTTTTGTATCTTAAGTTCCCTTATTGAATTATACAGTGCCTGGAACATAGTAGATGCTTAATAATTGCTTGTTGTCAGATACTGACAGGTAATTCTTGACATATGCAGAATGTGTCATGTCTGCTCTCTCCCACTAATCCTTTTATTTCCATCAATTAATGCTTTTTTGTATATAGAGAGAGTTGACCTCTAGGATAGGTGATCTCTATTTTTCTTTGTTCTGGAATTCCAAATAAATTTGCTATCCCTTTACATGACAATTGCAAAAGTAGTTTTAAAACCGACAGATTCCCATCATTGACTCAAAAGAATAAAGGTAATTTCTCTCTACCTTACCCCTATTTGTTCATGGAGTTAAACTGCCATTTAACTTCATTACTTTTTTTGAATCTCACAACAATCCTAGAAAGTAGATTCTATTATGATTTCCATTTTATAGATGAAGTTAAGTTTATTTGTCCAGGGTACACAGCTAGTAAGTGTCTGAGATTGGATTTGGATTGAGATCTTCCCAAATCCAAGTCCAGCATTTTGTGAACTTTGGCACTTACTAGTCACCTCAACCAAATAAGATAATAACTTAGCATAGTAACTGGCACATGGTAGGTGCTTAAAAATACTTAATTCTTTCTTTCCCTAGTAAGCTACTGTCTCAACGCTGTCCTTACTTAATTAGCTTCCTTAGGTCTGTTGGTGTAGACAACAAGGTACTATTTCCAGTTCAATCTTTTTAAGGTCATAAAGAAACATCCTAAGATGATCTTCCTTCTCAAAGCAATGAGTATTTATTTTGGAGACTGCCTGGCTAAAAGTCCCTTTGAGACACAACAAATAGTGTTTGAAGGGCATGGCAATCCAAATAACCCAGTATCACTAGGAGGTCTATAAAACTATTCAAAACAAACTGTCTTTGTAGTATTGGTTGTTTTGTGGTTTGTTTCCCTGTTGTGATCATTTTCTGGTTTTTACACATCTCAGGTGATAAGGGAGGACATCACTATGGTGAACACTAAGGTCAAGCCTTAATGTTTAACTACATTATGATGCTTCAGTAGGCAATTCCTCGGAATTGGTGTATTTGTATTGCTTCATGGTACTACTTATATAAAAAGCTTGTACCCATGTTCATGCTGGGTGGACCTCAACCAAGAATTGTTCATTATCAGAAGTGCCTAAGCACTCCAATTTCTGAACATCCCAACCTATAGATGCCTCAGTATATCCCATAGTTTGAGGATCTTTGGGTCCAAGAGTGATTGACTTCATAGCAGAAGTAGTCATCTATGTCTTCTCTGCCCAATAAATGGCCCATTTAATCCACTAAAAAGCCAGGGTATTCTTTGGTTAATCTTTACTCTTGGGGACCCCATTTACCCAATTGATAAATTAGGCCATGGATCTAATAATGATACCCGAGATTTACATAGTGCAGAGTGCACTGTGCACTTTTTTATGCAATACCTCATTTGATTCTTACAGCAGTTTTTGTGAGTCACATACAATAGTTATCCCTACCTTGTAGCTTTTGTTCAGTCATTTCCAACTCTTCATTAACCCATTTGGAGTTTTCTTGGTAAAGATACTGGAATAGTTTGACTTTTCTTTCTCCAGTTCATTTTACAGATGAGAAACTGAGGCAAACAGAATTAAGTGACTTGTCCAGATGAGTCTTCCTAATTTCATATCTGTGCTCTAGCCACTGAATCTCTAGTTGCCTATGAAGGTACAGAAAAAACAAACCTGAGAGATTAAGTAAATTATCCAGCTGGTAAATGTCAGAGGAAAAATTCAAATCCTCATCTCCCTGAAGTCCAAAGTCAGCATTCTGTCCACCATCCCATTCATTTCCCTAGTTAGAATCTCTTATTCCACCATATAGTTTAAGATGCTATTTGTGGGACTGAAATATGTCAGCACATGTGGTTCTGATCAGAGCACTGACGAATGCATAGGCAGGACCACATTAAGTGGTTACTATACCAGTTCAGTTCAGCAAACAGTCCAGGAATTGTGTCTCTTATATTTAACTGCAACATAGGCAAGGTAGAAGTCTTCTCCATCTTAAAAATGTTACTTGCATCTTGTAAAGTATTATAGCTTTAGATGTTTTGGTTGTGGGTTTATATAGGATATGATCTCTCTGAAAACCTATTGAATGATTTGGCCCTTCATTCTTGGTATCCCACAGTACATAAATTCTGTTCCTAGCCAGGGAACACAACTTCAGGATCAGAAAAGGTGTCACCTTATATGTATTTTAAGATTAAAGCTCAATAATTTCTTTTATATTTTAAATGGGAAACAGTTAATACAGTCTTAAAATATATTTCTATTTGGTTAAATATTTCCTAATTACATATAAAAATAATTAACAATAATTTTTAAGATAGTGAGTTCCAAATTCCTTCCTTCCTGCTTACTCTTCCTTTTCTCCCTGAGAAAGCAAACAATTTAGTATCAATTATACATATGAAGCTAAGTAAAACATATTAACTGTGCTACAAAAGAAAACACAAAAAAATCCAAGAAAAACAAATTTTAAAATTATGCTTTAGTCTGGCTAAAGTAGTCTTAAAATTTCTATAATTTTGTAAGTTTTGCTTTATCTTAAATTTTGGAATATGCAATTAGATTCTACAAGCATTTATTAAGTATTGACTACTGACTGGCTAGATCAGAAGCAGGTTGGTGTAATAGAGAAATAAGCTGGTATAGGAGAATTAGGTTCAAATATTGTCTGTGATAATTATTACCTGTGTGACCATGAACCCATTGGGGTTTTCTTGGCATATAATAAAATATTTTGCTGTAACCTTCTTCAGCTCCTTTTACAAATGAGGAACTGAGGCAAGTAACGTGATCAGGGTCACACAGCTAGTAAGAGTCTGAAGCCTGATTTGAACTCAGGAAGATGAATCTTTTGGACTCCAATCCTAGTTCTCCATTCAATATACTACCCAGCTGCCCCTGTATTCACCAAATGGGTGATTACAGTAAATTACTTAACTTTCTTGTCTTGGCAACTTTCTACATTTGTGCTGACAAATTATTATATTCTAAGTCTAAGGTTTTAGAGACTTCATATGTATAATTGATACTAAATTGTTTGTCTTCTCAAGGAGAAAAGGAGTACTATATCTAAATAGACAAGGACATTTCCTTTAGACTGGGACCAAACAGTGCCTGAATTCTGAAAATGGCTTCCCACTTCCAAACAAGCCATGTGAGAGACATGAACCCCCATCATTACACATAAGGAAGTTTTGAAAAACAGAGAGAGAGAGATAGAAAAATGAATGCTGGGTGGTTGCAAAACAGAACAAGAGTTATCTTTTGTAGCCTCCCTTCATCTAAGCCAACATAAGACTTTGAGGATTTCTCTCCCCTCCCATTCCACTCTGTCTTTTCCTGTGCTTCCAGCTACTGTGATTCGGGGGCAATTTATAGCAGAAATAGGGTTACCTGGAGAAAACAACCTTCCTTCTCTGTTTATTTAGGTAGCTGTGACTGAGAGAATTCCAAGTATTTCTACATCAATACAATGGTCCCTATGCCATCCGTGTTGTGACTTTATACTTCTTGCCTCCTACTCACATACTATATCTAAAAAGGCTGAGTGAGGAGGAGGAAATTAGAAATAACCTGAGAAGAGGGTTGTTTGCTTGGGAGGTTTGAAGCTGGGAAGCAAATTGAATGTTATATTCTGTGCTACATGTGTCTCATACTTTGATTTTATTATGCTTCTAGCTAATCTAATTAAATTGGTTTCTTATAGTCATTTTAACCTTGAGGCTCAGGCACCAATGACTGAAATGACACAACTGGTCTATAGGGAATAGGTATGTCTGGTGGGTAGAGGCAGAACTGATGAGTAAAAAGTCATGATTGATAGATATTCCTGGATAAAGAACCTGTAACAGTTAAGAAAATGTGATAGGCAATTGATAAACATCTAACCAAAGACCTGTTGCTAGCAGAGGAAAGTGAGAAGATTGCAAAAGAACTTCTGTCACATTTTATAAATATAGTCGCTGTGAAGATGTTTTGAAGACAAAAATTCCAGCTTCTTGGTGCATTGATGCTAGTGCAAGGCACTACAGAAGTAAAGACAAAATGAAAATCATTCCAGCCCTCAAACTTGAAGGTTATAATAATAATTTGGGAGATAACAGGATAGAGGAAAAATAAATCAGGATAAAGACCTTATGATGAGAGAAAGGATAATGGCAGTGAAAAACCAATAGCATAAGTCAGCAAATTTAGCCTTGGGATTGAAAGGTAAAAGAAAGTTTGGAGACAGAAATTTAATGGGCTTTAATTCCTTGAGCAGCATCCTAGTGATTCTTGATTCACTTCTTTGCCTTGCCTTAACTCCTGATCCAAGATTGTTTCTGTGGATTCCAGATTTAAACCTTGGATATTTTACTGATCCTTAGAACCTTGCCTGAATTCCTGAAGTTCAGATTTAGGTCTTTCTTAATTCTTATTGTCTGTGTATGCCCTGATTTCAGCTTGCCCACTTAGTTCTCAACCATCATCCTCGTTATGACATTTGATGTCCAGACCATAGCTTCTGAGTCTTTCTCTGGCCTGAGCTGAACTTTGGCTTAACTTTGGCTTGATCCCAATCTTCTCAGTTTTCAGTGCTTGCTAGTGAACATGGTCCTAGGATTGGCTGACTAATAGACTTTCACAAGAAGAAATGCATTTTTCTTCACTGATGCTTATTCAAAAGAACATCATATTCATCATCACATTTATCATATCTAGTCATATTTTTCAGTTTGGTATCAATATTATGGAGTTGAGATTTTGGTTGAACTCAAGTCATTTTTTTTTATCCTAGAGGATAAAAGTAGAGGAAATTATATTTATGAGTGTACATCTTTTCTTTACTTCCTTGTAAATTGCTCTTTTGTTCTCTGTTGCACACCTTATTTACTTTATTCTTTTCCCCCCTTTCAACTCCCCCCACACTTAAGAAGGCTATAGTTAAAAGACATATATATATATGTATATATATATTCATATGTATAGATATATACATACAGACACACAAACACAGACACGTAACAATCTCCCTTTCACCCACCTCCCATCCTCAAGCAAGCTATAGTTAAGAAAATATATATATACATGTACACATGTGTAGATACATGCATATATACCCTCACACATGTCCCAGACACACATGTTTTTCCTATCCCTGCTGACTCATTAAATTCTGCTCCATAACTTGGCTTACTATTACTTAATCTCCCCTCCACCCAGGAATCCCTCCCTTGTCTTCTCTCACACTTTGCTTCCCCATCTACCTATCCCTACCTCCTTATATTTTTATAGATTTTGGAGAGTGTTATATCCTTCATGGCATATATGTAGAGTCACCTATTGAACCCATACTTGATGTGAGTAGGTTTTTAGAACTACGAACCCTCCTAATGCTTCTGTATTTATTCTTTCTCTACACCTCATTTGTATAACATGATTATTATTTTTGCCTTTACTCTGCCAATCTTTCTTTTGAGCTTACCCTATTGTTGATGGAAATCTTAAACATAAAGCATACATTTCTCATTAAAAATAGCATAAACAATTTGTCCATGTTAAACAATTTGTCCACGTTAAACAGTTTGTCCATGTTGAGTTCCTTAAAATTGCTCTTTGACATTGGCCCTCATATGTTAAATTTTCTGTTAACTTTGGGTTTGGTTGATAGAAAGTCCTGAAAATCTGCAAGTTCATTGAATGTCAGTTTTTTTCTCATTGGAAATTATAGATAATTTTTCTGGACATGATATTTTTGGCCACAGACTACTTCTTTTGCTTGTCTGTAGATTTGATTCCAAGACCTCTAAGACCTGTGGTCTTTTATTATAGCTACTGCTAAGTCTTGTACATCTTGTAGCTCCAGCATATTTGAATTGTTTTTTTTTTCTTGTTTCTTGTGAAATTTTCTCTTTGATATTGGGGTTTCAAAATTTGGTAATAAAATTCCTAAATTGTTTTCCACAAAGAATCTCTTTGAGGTGGTGATTTCTACTTTCCCCTGATGTTTTACCACTCCAGGACAATTTTGTTGGATTGTTTCCTGTGTCAAGGTTCTCTTTTTGTTTACAACTTTCTGGCAGTCCAATTATTTAGTGCAATTTTAAGCAACAGTTTAAGACTTTGGGGGATGCTATGTCTCTCTTTGAGCATGTGACTGAAAAGTAATTCAAAGACTGAGTGTTTCTAGCCTTGGCAAGAAACTTCATGAATCTGAAAGGTTGTGAGCTCCTGCATGCTGGTTGTCCAGCAGGTGGTGATCTGCCAAACAATCTCTTGATGAAGATGACCAGTATCAGAAGGATACTTGGGGGGAAAGGACTACTAAACAAACCATGTCCTGTTTGGCTGAGATATCTGAACTTGCTTCTGACAGGATCAGTGAGAAGTGAAAATAAAGTGGCCATTAAGCAGTTTCACCATTTTCCTGGGAGTTTTTCTTTCCCAAGCAATTATAATAGCAGCTATGGGTTACTATTTCATGTTTTAAATATATCAGTGTGTTTCTGAGTCTTTTATGTTGGAAGAAATTAATAGCTCTCTTTTCCCTAATATCTACTAGTGTGTACATTGAATAGCTTTCCAGAAAGTATCCCATTTATTTCTTTTGGGAAGGTAGACAAATGAATTCTAAGTTTTTTATGTAAAATTTCACCAGTACTCTGAAGTGTATGTGTGGGAATAATGATCAATATAAAACTGATCCCTTTTGTTTTGGGGTTAGGCTCCCCAAAGACACAAACAGAGTCTATGTAAGCCCATGTTGGGACCCTTGTGTGAGAAGAGGACAGGATTACTCTCTCTCTACCATGCCTTTAAACAAAAGTTCAAAACACGTGTCAATGGAAGTGACTGGAGAGTATGCTCAGCCTCATTACCCCATCAAGCTTTATTTTATTTTATTTATTTATTTATCTTTGCTTTTTGCTGAGGCAAATGGGGTTAAGTGACTTGCCCAGGGTCACACAGCTAGGGAATGTTAAGTGTCTGAGACCAGATTTGAACCCAGGTCCTCCTGACTTCAGGGCTGGTGCTCTATCCACTGCGCCACCTAGCTGCCCCCCCCCCATTAAGCTTTATTAAAAATACATTACCACAGGGGCAGCTAGGTGGTGCAGGTGATAGAGTACCAGCCCTGAAGTCACAAAGTCCTGAGTTCAAATCTGACCTCAAACACTTAACATGTCCTAGCTGTGTGACCCTGGGCAAGTCACTTAACCCCAATTGCCTCAGCAAAAAAGCAAAAAACAAAAACAAAAACATTATCACAAGATTTAAAGCAATATGAGACCTAAGAAATCAAGTAGCTCAATGCCTTCATGTAACAGATGTAGAAATAGTCTCATAATGATTAGCTGAAAGTCATATAATTAGTAATAGAAATGAAATTAGAATCAGGGTTTTCTGACTCCAAATCCAAAGCATTTTCTACTATGTCACAATATCAAAGGTAGCTTTGATGAAGAATAGAAACTTTAAAGGGTTCCACAATGCCTGAGGGAGGTGTATGGAAGAGAGATGAGGGGAAGTCACCCTAGATTCATCTTGGGAAAGATAGAAAGGAGAAGACTGTTTGAATAAGTCCCTTATTCTTTCTCTTAGCTAGCTACTTCCTAGCAGCCAGTAACAATAGCATCAGGAAGGCTCCCAAATTAAGAACAAAGGTAATGACTCCAAGGAACCATATCTTAAGGATGCCTCTACCACCAACTCTCAAAAGTTAGTTTGGAAACATCACCAGACATAAGAATATTCCAAATTATTCTATGGAAGAAGGCTCAAGGTCTGAACTGGTTTAGTTGTTCAAATAACACACGTGATTCTATGTAGTCACTACCTTTAAGGCAGAAAAGAATAATGGGTAGAAGAGCAAATTAAGAAGCACCTACCTTTACCTCATCTTCGCTTATAAATTCCATCTTAGTACTTCACATGATATACACTTCAGATTGAAGACAAGTTTGGCTGGAAATATGGCATCAACTTAATTTTTTTTCCTGAGGCAATTGAGGTTAAGTGACTTGCCCAGGGTCACACAGCTAGGGAATGTTAAGTGTCTGATACCAGATTTGAACTCAGGTCCTCCTGATTTCAGAGCTGGTGCCCTATCCACTGCACCACTTAGCTGCCCCATCAACTTAAAATATAACTTGGAGAAGCTTTATAATACAACCTCAATAAGCTAATGAATCGTTGGGAAATTGATTAATCCTTCACCTGTTCTTTCCAGTTTAGTTTGTTAGCCTTACTATTATTCTGTGTGGAGCACATAGTAAGGTGTGAAATGGGCACACAAAAGAATTAAAAGTCATGGTTCTTGCCTTGAGAGAACCTACTATATTTAGTTAAGGAGACAGTACTTGCTGACTTAAAAAAGAATATGCCTTAAGGGTTTTTTCAATTAAACAAAAAAAAATCTAATGTAAACATAAAAAATTACTAAAATGCTAGCCAATTATTATGAAGAATATAAAGAAAGATGGAAAGACCATTTTGGAATAATGCAAAGCAAATAAAACTAACAGCAACCCAGAACCAGAAAGACTTGCCTATGCTAACTATAACTATATATATATAAAAAAAAAGATAGCTTGACATAGATGGAAAAATGAACCTGACAAAATCTCAGGGAATCAGTGACTAATTGTTCTGGACATGTTGTTTGAAAATGTTTATTGCCTGGTTAAGTGACCCATATCTGTAATTCTTTGCTGCTGAGGAGGCTGAGACTGGTGGAGTTATGAACAACAATGGGGCTAAAGCTGATTATGGTGTGTAGAGATTAATTTAGTACCAATATGGTAAGCCCTCAGGAATAAGGAGGATACTAGGCTGCCTAAGGAGGGATGAACTGGCCCAGAATGGTATTGGAATAGGTCAAAATTTTGATGCCAATAAGTGGAGGAATAAGGCTTATGAGGACTGCTGTAATTGTGGCCCAGATAATATATGGATACCCAATTCACCCCTTCCCCATAAAAAAGTTCATTCAAATATAAATAGTCACAAAGCAAAGTTAATTGCTGGTATAGTTCCAGAATGTGGTGTCTCAAAAGAATAAAAAATAAATGTTATAGAACAAGGATATAGAACAAATAGTAGATGTGAATGTGAGTCAAAAATTATTTTACCACAAAATGGTGATTGTATACTGACAATTTAGTCAATAAAAGTTAATATGGATGGCTCAAAGAAAAATAAATAAAAAATATTTCCTCAAGAACTGGATCAAGAAAAAAAATCATATTTATGTACACATAGATAGAGACATTTAATTCAATTTAATTCTATAAGATTTAGTAAATACTTTCCATGTGTATTAAGATGTTAGGAATACATAGAAAAAACCAAGATAGTCTTTGCTTCTAAGTAGATAACATTCGACAGGTAGCAGAATATGACACATATAAAGTTAAGTAAAATAAACCTAATTAAGTTATTTTAGAGACACTAACAGCTGGGGCAACTAGGAAACATCTCTTATTAGAGTTCATACTTAAAATGAAACTTGAAGGGTTTCACATAGCAGAAGTAAGAAGAATATCCCTCCTAGGCGGATTGTGCAAGTAATAGAGGTAAGAGATAGAATATTGGTATAGGAAATAGCAAATGGATCATTTTGTCTGAATATAGATGGCATCAGGAGTCTGTTCTGGAGAGGGTGGAAGCAGATTGGGAAGATCTTGAAATGCCAAACATAGGAGTTTGTTGTATTTTATTCCAGAAGCAATAGAAGACACTGGGACTTCTTGAGTAGGAAAGTCACTTGATCAGAACTAAATGTGTATAGGAATAGAGTGTGTATGGGAGTGTCTTGAATTATTTAAGTAAGAATATTATTAGCAGGAGTCTAACATTGTAGTTCCTTCTGTTCTTTTAAAATTCTGACAATGACTTGATTACAGGAGACAAATTTTGTTTTAGAAAATAGCTTTCATGTTGACTTTCAGGCCTTCAACTTTTTGTGAACTCATCATTCATAGTGTACTAAATCTATTATGTAGTCTTTATAAAAATATTATAACTTTGGTCCAATTTTTCATAGTTTGTCATAAAATATTATGGTATTATATATTGAAAGAGAATACAAAATAAGAGAGAAGAAAAGTCCTTTAAGAATTCTTAGATTTTTATTTGAAGAACATGGCTTTAACTTGGAAACTTGAAATCTATTTTTTCACTGAAGATGTTAAAATAAGAACAGCATAGCTAATACATCAAAAATGTGACCTACATCGAAATACACATCTTAGAAAAAAAAGAAAACACACTCAGAATAGATGTAGTTACAGTATGTTAGTATTGGGTGAAGGTGTTTAACAAATTAACTTTAGTGGTTGATGAATTAACAGTAATAGACACTTGCACAAGCACCAAGAAAAATGTTCTTCAGAAATGAAACTAGTTAGAAATCTCCAAATTGCTTACTACAAGAAAGAAGTTATTTATTTTCAACTTTTTAAAAAATTAACTTTGTTATGCTTGTTAAGAAATTCCAAAATGTCACCTGCTTAGAATATAAAGTTGAAAATTTGCTTGTGTATCACTTTTGACCTATGAAAACATTTGATTCTAAGGAGACATTCTATGCTTGATAATAATTCTGCTGTTCCTCTTTTTTGCTCTAGATAATACAAAATTCAGTATGAATTGTATCAGAATGTTATAAATTCAAGAAATTACTAGTTAAATGGCATCAAGCTGTAAACAAAGCCTCATTGTCCTTAACTTCAAGAAATATAAATATAGGAAACAGAAGAATAAATGTAAAATAGATGCTTAGAATAATTAATTTTATTCATTCAATTCACAGAACTATCAGATCATTTCATTCTCTTTTGCTCATTTCTCCCATTTTTCCCTTGCCCTGCCCACAAGTTATCTGATTTGAGATATTACTTTGCTCATTAATGATTCACCTAAAGTGTAAGAACAAAAAAATAAAGACATAAAACTCAAACCAGTTAATATTGATACTAAATCTTCTGAAGGCTTTATGGCATGATGTTGAAACTTTAGTGAATAATTTAGTGAATACTTCAGTCAAACTTTAGTTGATGTTGAATTATCTCTTCTTCTGTAATTTACAGTCTTTGGCATCTGTGGGCTATTTCAGATCTAAATTAAAGCCCAGTCTTCACATATATTTAGAAAGAGAAAAATTGTAGCTCCCATATTGGAGTTTTCAAATATATTCTAATACACTGATGATAATCAGTACTATTAGCATCTTTAGAAATATAGATGAAAGTAAGTGCATAACATAAATGTACCTTTACTAAAGTCCTTTACTTTTAGTTCATCATAGTGTGGAGGTGATCCTGGGACTTCAAAGGGCATTATTTTAGCAGAGTACAAGGTCTTAGGGGTTTTACCAACTAAGAATGATCCTGGTGATGAAATGTGCCTTTTGTCTGAGGAACAGCTTACATAAATTTATAAAGACTCATGCAAAGTTGGCCACAAGTTTAATTTTGACAATCAAACTATTAAGAGATCTACTAAATCACAGAGGATTTGAGATCTTCATTAATGAAATGAGGAATCAAATTCAAAATGATGAAATTAAAGATTTTAAGTTATTAAAGCACATGCATATATATTTATAGGTCTCTCTGGTCAAATACCTAAATCATTTAGCATTCAACTCACTGCACATCTCAGAAAAAGATAAGGGTGGGTATTGTTTCAGTTCTGTCTTTTTAAAAAATTAGTTCATTTTTAATGCATATTGTTTTATGAATTATGTTGGGAGAGAAATTTCAGAGCAAAAGGGAAAAGTCATTGGAGAGATAAAAAAAAAAACAGAAAAAAGAAGTAAACATAGCATATGCTGATTTATATTCAGTCTCCAAAGTTCTTTTTCTGGATGCAGATGGCATTTTCTATCCAATGTCGATTGGAATTGCTTTGCATCACTAAACCACTGAGAAAAACTGGTCTTTCATAGTTGATCATTGCACATTCTTGATGTTATTGTATACAATATATTCCTGGTTCTGCTTGTTTTGCTCAGCATTAGTTCATGTAAATCTTTCTAGACCTTTCTAAAAGCAGCTTGTTCATTGTTTACAGAACAATAATATTCCATTCTCTTCATATACCATAACATTTTCAGCCATCCCCCAATTGATGTGTATCTATTCATTTTCCAATTCTTTGCTATCATAAAAGAGCTGCTACAAACATTTTTGCATATATGGATCCTTTTCCTCTTTTATGATTTCCTTGGGATACAGATCCAGTAATACTACTGCTGGATCAAAGGGTATACACAGTTTTATAGCCCTTTGGGCATAGTTCAAATTGCTCTCCAGAATGGTTGGATCACTTCACAATTCTACCAACAATGCATTAGTGTCCCAGTTTTCTGACCTCTCCTCCAACAATCTTTTCCTGTCATTTTAGCCAATTTGAGGTGGTAGCTCAGAGTTGTTTTAATTTGCGTTTCTCTAATCAATAATTATTTAGAGTATTTTTTTCATAGGACTATAGATGACTTTAATTTTTCATTATCTGAAAATTGTCTGTTCACATATTTTGACCATTTATCAATTAGGGAGTATTCTTAATAATTTGACACCATAATTTACATATTTTAGAAATGAGACCTTTATCAGATACACTGGCTGTAAATATTTTTTCCCCAACTTTGTACTTCTCTTTTAATATGGAGTCTATTGGTTTTGTTTGTGCAAAACCTTTTTAATTTACTGTAATTAAAGTTGTCCATTTTGCCTTTTATAATGTTCTCCAGTTCTTCTTTGGTCATAAATTCCTCCCTTCTCTAAATATCTGATAAGTAAATTATCCATTTCTATCCTAATTTATTTATGGTATCATCCTTTATGCTCAAATCATTTTCTCATTTTGACCTTATTTTGATGTGGAGTTTACATGTAGACATGAAAGTCTATTCCGAGTTTCTGACATATTATTTTCCAGTTTTCCCAGCAATTTTTGTCAATTAGTGAGTTCTTATTCCAGAAACTGGAGTTTGGGGGTTTATCAAATACTAGAATAATATAGGATTTGATTATTGTTTCATATGTATCTAATCTATTCCACTAATTTGCCACTCTATTTCTTGTTGAGTACCAAATGATTTTGATGACTGTTACTTTATGATATAGTTTTAGGTTTCATACTGCTAAGTCATCATTCTTTTAATTTTTTTTTACTAATTCCCTTGAAATTCCTGGCCTTTTGTTCTTACAGATGAATTTTGTTATTATTTTTTCCAGTTCTAAAAAATAATTTTTGGCAGCCTGATTGGTATGGCACTGAACAAGTAGACCAATTTAGGCAGAATTGTCATGCCTACCTATGGGCAATTGATATTTTTCATTTGTTTAGATCTGACTTTATTTATGTGAGAAGTGTTTTGTAATTGCATTCATATAGTTCTTGGGTTTGTCTTGGCAAGTAGATCTCCAAGCATTGCATTTTGTCTACAGAAAATTTAAATGGAATTTCTCTATCTCTTGCTGATGAGTTTTGTCAGTAATGTATAGAAATGCTGATTTGTGTGGGTTTATTTTATATCTTGCAACTTTGCTAAAGTTGTGAATTGTTTTGAATAGATTTTTGGATGATTTTCTAGAATTCTCTAAGTATATCATTATCTCATCTGCAAAGATTTCCTCATTGCCTATTCTAATTCCTTTAATTTCTTTTTCTTTTATTATTGCTAAAGTCAACATTTATAATACAGTGTTGAATAAGAGTGGTGATAATGGGCATCCTTGTTTCACTCCTGATCTGATTGAGAAAGTTATGTCATTTTAAACCTAGTGCCTAGCAAAAAACAAAAGCTGTTTATTATATGTTTGTTGAAATGAAAGTGAAAACGTTTAGTGGTGAGCCTTTCTGTTTTTAGCTAGGATGATACTCAGACAGCAGACATAATCTATGATTTGTCAAAATATAATCTTATGGGTATTGGGGTTGAGTTTCAGAATCAGGTTTATATAATAAATGAAACTAAACTTATCTCTGAAAGGCCTCATCATAGACTTGGTTCCTTTTAGAAAATTGACCCTACTACAAGTTAATAAATAATTGAAAAAGAATACACAGTCTCTTATCCAGGCTTATTTTCTGCAGGTTGATATACCTATTAAAAAAAGCACAAGCATATACTCGTAAGAAGGGAACAAATTTTTAGGGAAATGTCAACTCGTTCTGGTCCTGGAGGCTCACTGGGATCTATAAATAATCCAGACCACCAATGGGCCTGAACATAGATAGGTCAATCTGATTAAATCTGTAAGCCTCAGGACCATCCCTACAAGACCCCTAAATTTTCATGCCCTTTAACCCCAATGTTGCCCCAACTTCTCATCCAATGATGATGCTTCTCAGAGGTCAGTAGATTGGTGCTGTCCAATAATCCAGTGCTGAACCAGTCAGCTAAACAGTTTCTTCTCACACACTGGCAATATTGCTGACAGTAGCCCTGATTTCTACAACTTCTTTTGTTTGGATATGTTTCATTTGAATATGTGATGAAATTTGCACATTGTCCTTATATTTTCCCTTGGGAAACTGGTTCACAAATAAGGGCATTGACATCTCCACTTTATTTGTTGGTGTGCTGTGTATTTGTCAATATTTCTTCAATTGTATGTTCATTGTCTATCTTCCATCATATATGCTTTTCCACAGCATAAAAGTCTGTGTCACCCATCTGTGTTCTCATGGCATGGGATTATATCCATCACAGCATGACAGATCTTGAACAAGAAAGGGATTTTGAAAACAAATCTAAAAGTGGCTCGTCAAAGGTCACACAAGAATTAAGTGGTAGAGCAAGATTGCATTTTTAGGATTCTGCTGGGAGAAAAAGACTTAGCTCTTTCAGTTTCCATTTATCTACTTGCTAAATTAAGAAAAGGGATTAGATTTCACAAGTCCTGTTTTCTTGGAGCTTCTCACTTTGTAAACAAGGTGCCTCAGTCTACCAGGCTCATGGCATAGAGACTATTAATTAGATTCTCTCCCTGGGTTACTTTAAGTCAAGACCAATAATATAATTTAAGAATGGAGACTTCACTTTTGCAGACATAAAGAAGATGTATTAATTTAAACTCAATTGACTACAACTTCAAGTAATTTCCTTTTTGCTATTATCATTTGATTCAATAAAAGCTTCCTCCAAAATGTGACACCTCACTTCAGTTCTAAGTTGATTGTGATATAAACTGCAGTTTCCAGAATTAAGTAGGGTTTATATTTGTCCAAAATGCCCTGAGATTTTGCTGATTTTAGTAATATCATCAATCTATTCCTGAGACCATAATCAGACTATCCAATGTGGTAGAACTTTATGTAGTTCTTGATCAAATAGCAAAGAAGTTGGGATATTACTAGATGAAATTAATCAAGATTTTATTGATAGTCTCCTAATAAATGAAATTGCCTTTATTTTCACACCTCTCCATCTTCCACAAAGTTTCCAAAGTGATATTTACTAAAACACGTTTAATTTTGTAAGCTCTGAAGCCCTTTTTGTAGTGGCTAGAAACTGGAAACTGATGCCCATCAATTGGAGAGTGCCTGAATAAATTATGGTATATGAATACTATGGAATATTGTTGTTCTGTAAGAAACAATCACAGGATGATTTCAGAGAGGCCTGGAGTGACTTGCATGAACTGATGCTGAGTGAAACGAGCAGAAGCAGGAGATCATCATACACAGCAACAACAGTATTACATGATGATCAATTCTGATGGACATGGCTCTCTGCAACAAAGAATTGTTTCAAACCAGTTCCAATTGTTCACTGAAGAAGACCATATACACCCAGAGAGAGGGATATGAAATATGGACCACAACATAACATTTTCATGCTCTCTATTGAGGTTTGCTTGCATTGTGTTTCCTTTCTCTGATTTTCTTTTTTTTTTCCTTGTAGATAGGATTTTTCTTGTACAACTTGTCAAGTATTTCAACATTATTAACATGTAGTGGACTTCCTGTCATCTAGGGGAGGGGAGGGGACTGGGGGTAAAATTTGTAATGGAAAGCTTTGTAAAGATCAATGTTGGGGAACTACCCATACATATGTTATACAAATAAAACGCTTTAATAAAAAAATTGTAAGCCCTGGTCAGTAAATGCCCAAGATTCTGGGATCAAATATAAACTGCTCTATTTGACATTCAGAATTCTTCATAGCCTGGCTCCTTTTATCAGTCAGTCTTCTTTGACATTACTTCCATTTATTCACTCTATAAATCAGCCATACTGGAAGACTTACTGATTATCACACTCAACATTTTATCTCTTGTCTCTGGGCCTTTGTAGCACCTGTTCCTCATACTTGGGATACTCTGTCTCCTCATCATTGTATCTTAGCATTCCTAGCTACCTTCTAGTGTCAGTTCAATACCACCTTCTGGAAGAGTTCTTTCCCTGGTTTTTCATCTGCTAGTACCTTCTCTAAAATTTCTTTCTACCTTTATACAGTTATTTATACTCATATTGCTTCCCCCATTAGAATGTTTATTTTTCCAAAGGGATATTTACTTCATAGAAATAACAAGAACAAATTACAAATATTTTACTAATGGCCTGAGAGCATATTAGTAATGGAATAGTCACAAAAATTAGCTAACTTCCTATATAGCATTGGCCCCACTGAGTTCATGACTAGATGTGGCATGAATGTCAGATGAGTCTTTCTACTGGGTCTTAGCTCAAAGGTCTCAAAGATCATCCTTTGCTTCTTGTGCATTGGTTCTACACTAGCTACAAAATTCAGTCTGGCTTTTAATTCCGGGATTCCTATAGTTCAGTCTCTCAACCAAGGATAGTGACTTCATTTCCTTTACCTAAAACAGAGAAGAATAAACAAAAAATTCAACAACCAAGGCCTATTTCTTGAGGACCACAGAGCCTACATGGTCTTTTACCAGATACAGTGAGTGAAGGAGATACCAAATGAAGCAAAGATACATCCTTTTAAATAAATGGCAAATCAAAGAGGCTTATCTATACCACAGGGTTAACTGAATGGAACAAGTTTCTTAATGTCTCCCATTAGAATTTAAGCTCCTATGTCAACTGATGCCCAAAGTCACTAAACTATGCAAATTGTTTGATCAAGTGATATCACTTCTAGGCCTATACCCCAGAGAGAACAAAGAACACACACACATGCACGCGCACACACCCACCCACCCATTCACTTTTTATATATATATATATATACACATATACATCTGCATATACAGATGTGTGTGTGCATATAAATTATAGTATATCGTTTTGCTGTAGCAAATAACTGGAAGCAAAAGGAGTGCTCACTGATAGACAAATGGTTAAACAAATTATAATATAATAATATAGCAATATTATTGTAGTTTAAGAAATTTGAGAAGACATGTATGAACTAATGCATAGCAAACTTAACAGAACTAAGAGAACAATTAACATAGTAACAACAATTTTCTAAAGAAAAATAACTTTGAAAGATTTACAAAGGCTGATCAATGAAATGACCAAACACAACTCCTGAAAAGTCATGAGGAATCATTGCCACCTTTTTCCTAATAGAGAGGTGATGGATTCAAGATGCAGAATTAGTCATGGCAAATGTGTGTTTATTTGAAACAATGATTGCATTATTTATTTACGATGTGGGAGGATTTTAAGAGCAAAGGGGAGTCAGTGATAGGATTACAAAAAATGAGGTAAGAAAATAAAATGCATAGGAGAGATGAAAAAGTTAATAAGGAAACATGAGTAGGACAGCTTTCAAGCTAACATTAACATATTTTAAAAGCAAGCTGTATCTAATAAAGATTCTTTTCACATAATCATCTTATTTTAGTCTACTTGCATATAGATTTTTTTTGTTTTATGTTGAAATACAGAATAAAAAAAAACAATGAAAGTTCCTTAAGACACTTGAGTGGGAAGTGGGGGGAAAGAATTGCTTTTTTTGGAGGTATCCCCAACATTTAATACATTGCCTGGCATATAGGAAATGTTTAATAATTGCTTATTAATTGATTGAATTCATGACTGAATCATGAAATACATTTACATGTAGAATCTTAGAACTCAAGTAATCCAACTATTTTTTAGGCAAGATGATGGAATTGAATCATGGAGAAATTAAGTGATTTACCCAATGTTTCGATGGTAAAATGCAAGACTAGAATTCAAAGTTAGATCCTCAGTCTTTAAATCCAATGCTTTTTATCATGCTGCTTTTGGTGTATAAAATATGTCACAGCTAAAAGAAAGGAATAGTTTATAAGTTTTACTCTGAGAGATGAATAAAAATTTTAGCATAGTTGATTTCATGCCCACAAAGGTCACAGGAAATAATCCCCTTAAGGAACAGATATGACTATACTTTTCCCCTGCTCTTTATGTTATAGATGTTGCCAGTAGTAGCCACAATTTTGCAGCTGAGAAAAGTGAGGCTCAAAGAGGATAAGCTATAATGAGAGGTAAAGCTGAGAATCTTAGTCACAAGGTCCATTGTAATTCAGGTTCTCAACACTCTTCCCTAGATTATGATGGCCTGTCTATTTCCAGATTTATGAAGTACCTAACAGATGAGGAATGGCTGAATAAATTATTAAATATAAATGTAGTGGAAAATAACTTGACAGAATTTGTTGTTATTACTGAAGCAAAGTGAGGAACTAAGAGAACAATTTCTACAATATTGCTAAAGACAGTCTTGAGAGATTCTAGAAATCTGATCAATGCAATGCAATGACTAATTAAGACCTCATGACGAAGTATGCTTCTCACTTCCTGTTGAAGAGTTTATAGTCCCAAGATACAGACACAGTTCTGGATATGGCTAATGCAGGAATTTGTTTTGCTTGATTATACTTAGGTTACCAGGGTTTTGTTTTTCTTTTCAATGGCAGGAGAAAGAAAATAAATGATAATAATAATAATAATAATAACTATTATTATTATTATTATTATTTTTGCTGAGGCAATTGAGGTTGTGAATTGCCCAGGGTCACACAGCTAGGAAGTGTTAAGTGTCTGAGATCACATTTGAACTCAGGTTCCTCCTGACTTCAGGGCTGGTGCTCTATCCACTGCAACACCTAGCTGCCCCCTGGTAATTAATTTTTAAAAGTAAGATAAAACAACAGATAAATTTTACAAAGTAAATGCATTGGTCATGTTCTGCAAGAAAAGAAAAACCTTTTACAGATGATTTTCTATAGCAGTCCACATCTTTAAAACAAGAAATTGATTGAAGGTTATAGATAAAATAAGATTCCACTTTGTCTATTGCTTATTATAAGATAGTAGAACAAAATGAAACCTTAAAAGCTTTAATAAAATAAAGTTTCTCGTGTGTGTGTGTGTGTGTGAAGATCACACAAGAGTCTAAGAAACTAACTTTGTTGTCAACAATTTGTTAAGTATTAGCATGAACTAAAAGCTAAGTTCATGAAGGCTCAAGATTGCCTTCTTGACGAGATATAAAAATCACTTAAAAGAAATTATCCATAGAGGGATAAATATTTGTAAAGCACTTTGCAAACATTAAAACAAAATATAAAGGTTATTCTGTTATTAAGTTTTAATAATAAATCATTTATTAAGTGCTTAGTACTGTATATACCAAGCACTATATGAAGAGATGAGAATATAAATACAAGGAGGAGAAAGTACCTACTATCAAGGAATGAGAAGATAGAATACACAAAGAAGTTAAAAGGGGTGGGCTAAGGAGGGAGGAATGGTATAAAAGTCTGAAGATACAGGACGGAAAAGAAGCAAACATCACTGATTGAGGCATTTCCTCAAATGAAGATTCTGGGAAGAAATTCATCAGTGGGAGGAAAGGGCAGCAGAAGCTGCCTAATTGTGGTGCAGATTCCTCTACTCCTGCTAACCTGTCCTAAATGGTCTCTTGCCAGATACAGTAAGTGAAAGAGCAACCAAATGAAGCAGAGATATGTCTTTTAAAATGATATCCCTCATGGTGCCTGTGCATAAGTCATCACTGGAGAGATGTTGCAATCTATTTTCACCCATAATGGATCATTCAATTGTCATTTTTGTTACAAGCAAGCAACTTTGAGCTTTGGAGATTTTAATTTTCCAAAGTTTGTCACTATACAGTATCACTGGGAAAGGACTTGTGTGTGTATGTGTGTGTGTGTGTGTGTGTGTGTGTGTGTGTGTGTTTAAGTGAACTTGAATACTAAATAATTGCTGAGGAGATGAAGCACTTCTTTTGGTAAAGAGGGATCGTTGGCATAGAATATAATATATATTGTCAGATGCAGTCATTGTAGTTGGTTTTGCCAACCTGTTTTTTTCCTTACAAGGGAGAACTTGTTTAGTGAGGGAGAATATCAACTAATGGTGAAAATGCAGAAAGTATCACAAAACTTATTTTCAAAACATAAAAGTAAAAAGATGAACATTTAATAGAATGTTTAGGGTAGCAAGATGGTGCAGTGGATAGAGCATGGTCCTGGAGATAGGCAGTCCTGAGTTCAAATTTAGCCTCGGATACTTACTAGCTGTGTGACCTTGGGCAAGATACTTAACTCTGATTACCTCCAACCTATCTCCCTCTCAATTTAAAAAAAAATCAACATTTTATATAACCCAAAGATATAAGGTACATATTAAACTGTCATAATGTATTACCTGTGATGAAGTACATGCAAAAAATTTTTGTAAATCAAGTGTCATGAAAGATACCATTAAATTTTTTTTAAATGGTACAGTTATGGATCAAGAGTGATGTACGTCAGATTGGCAACTCAAGTGCTGCCTGGGTATTTACAGAGCAATAGAATTGGCAGGATTGGAGGGGCATTTATTGGGAACATTTTCTTCTGTAGTATTTCTGAAGATAGTTCTTGATAAAAACACAAAGTCATACTGAAGGTTTTAAAAAAAGCAACATAGAAACTACAAACTTCTAAGTATGACTTGTATGCCATAAGAACTAGTGGAAAAGTAATTTAAAAATAAAATTGCAAACACCTTGAAGAGCAGAGGGCATTGGTAACCCCTAGGAGAATTTATGAAGAACAAGTCCTAACAGGCTATTTTAATCCATTACAGAGACAGGTGCAGGTACATTAAAAAAGATTGATAGATGTAACTTGTCTTCATGCAAGACATATTCATCAATAAACTGGGAAAATATGGTGCAGATCATACAAATATTAGATTGGGGGCACAGATGGCTAGAGGATTGTAGCTAGATGGTGGTTACCAATGGATTTATTTTAAATTGGGAATGAAATTGGGATTTTTGCAGATAGTTTTGAGCCCAGCTTTAAAAAAAGGATAACTCAACAATGGCTTGGATTCTAAACTAAAGAGGGGCATACTTATTAAGTTAGCAAGTCTAAGTGCTTTGGAAGATCAGATTAAAATTTAAGAGAATAAGAACAGAGACAATAAAATCACATAAAGGCAGATACCTAGTGACAGATTAAGTCAGCTCCAAACATTTAAGATGTGAAGGCCTCTGTTTGCAAAGCAGAAAAAAAAGACTCTTGTACTAACATGGTAAAAAAAAATCTTCACCCCTTCTCTGTCTCTGTCTCTCTTTGTTTCTCTCTCCCTCTCTGTAATAGGGAACAGGACCATGGTACATTAATGGAAATGTGGAAAGTGGTCTTCTAAATTCCTTTAGTATGCTAAAGCTTTGTGTCAGGAACAAAGGGCTCAGTTACATGTTAGAACATTTTCTTTCTATTCCTTGGTCCCACCCAAAAATCTCATGTTACCTTTTCCTGCTACTACTGCCCCAATATAATGAGACTCACTTGTGTGACAGTGGAAAAGGGCTGATTATGTAGTTAGAGGATCTGGGCTCTGCCATTTTCTATGGCCTCCAGTAAGTTGCCTCTCTGAGTTTAATTTCTACTTCTATAAAATGAATGGCTTGAATTAAATGTCATCCAAGGGCCCTTAGATCTAGATAGTCTATGACCTTATTAACCTCATTGAAAGTATAAAGGGGGACTTCTTGTATCTTTCCATCTTGTATTTTGAAAGTGGCAAATGTAGATTTTATACTAAGAAAGCACATGTTGTGATAATGCACATAATAATAATATGGGAAAGTATTTCAGTGTTATGTTCAGCTGCCTAGGTGCATATGACTGGGAGAGCTTTAGATTTAATGACTGGAGAATTCTGAACCACAGAATTATTTTATGATATTGGATAAATACATATTGCTTATTATTGAACTGGCAGAAATGAGAATTTGGACACTCATCAATAATATTTCTCAAGATGGTCCATTCCTGAATGAGGCAGAGAAAAAGTTCAAAAGAATGGACCACAACACCGCAAAAGTATATAGTTTTTCTGCTTTGGAGTAAAAGGAAAGACCTTACAGATGTTTATAACTCTACGCACGAGAAAAGAGTAGGTGGCAAAAGAGAGATTACATGTTTCCCTGTATTGAACCTGCTGCCAAGGAAATGGAGCAAAAGAGTTCTCCAACTGAGACCTGGTGTTCGATGAGGAGCTAATTTTATACAGCTGTAGAGTGGCCCAGTTTGGCAATGGAGCCAACTTTTTCAATGCAAATGTCACAATCATCAGTGGATATGGAAAGGACATCAGGTGACATGAGAGAGCAACAGAAAGAGAAAACAAGAGATTCTGGGAAGATATCCAAGTTCTCCAAATTTCCCCCACAAATAAGACAAAATTGTACCTCATGGTGAATACAGAATGATTAAAAGCAAATGGGAGTTAAAGCAGAACAGTGGTCCTCCTAGGACAATCAGACAAGATCTGAGGAAAGATACCAGGATTGAGGTTTGACACCTGGGAAGTGTAAGCATCTCCAGGCTAGTTCCACTGAAACAGCAAGATTCAAGCCCCGGGCTTAGGGTTTAGCTGGGTTGGGAGCAGCCTCAGCCCAATCACATAAATTTTCACTTCCTAGACAGTGTGGGGAGTGTAGGTCTGAATTGGGGAAGATTGAGGAAACTCAATAAGGAATGTCAGGTCCAGCTGTGCTACTGAGTAGGAGAAGGAACCAGCATACTCTAGGTAAGTGCAGAAGCAGTGGGGCAGGAACACTGCTGCTACAAGCACTTATAGGAGGGGAGAGTTCTTGATTTTGGATTCCAGGCCAGAAGGAAGAATTGAAGGAGGACCTGAGGTCAGAGGCACCATCCCCTCACCACAGGACTAGAGATAATTACACTCACAAACTCTGATTAAAAAAAAAAAAAAAGATCAGGCAAAGGAGAAAGAACTCAACAATAAAATAGGGAAGACCAGAGTTCATCTTCAAAGGATTCTGAAGTAAAAAAAGAAAGTTTCTCTTACCCCAAAGAGTAACATTAAATACTTGCCCAGAAAGGATTCATAGAAGAACTTAAAAAAAATTTAAAAATTAAATGAAAGAGATTGAAGAAAAAATTTTTTTAAAAAGAACAATCCAATAAGCACTCACTATTTGACAAAAACTGCTGGGAAAATTGGAAACTAGTGTGGAAGAAATTAGGGCTTGACCCACATCTAACACCACATACCAAGATAAGATCTAAATGGGTTCATGATCTGGATATAAAGAGTGATACTACAAGTAAATTAGAGAAATGTAATATAGTTTACCTCTCAGAACTATGGAGATGGAATAAATTTATGTCCAAAGAAGAACTGGAACTCTTAATTGAAAACCAGATAGATAACTTTGACTATATTAAGTTAAAAAGTTTTTGTACAAACAAAATCAATGCAGACAAGATTAGGAGGGAAGCAATAAATTGGGAAATCATCTTTACATTTAAGGGTTCTGATAAAGTCCTCATTTCTAAAATATATAGAGAATTGTCTCATATTTATAAGAATTCAAGCCATTCTCCAATCAATAAATGGTCAAAGGATACGAACAGACAATTTTCAGAGGATGAAATTAAAACTATTTGTAGTCATATGAAAAGGTGCTCCAAATCACTATTGATCAGAGAAATGCAAATCAAGACAACCCTGAGGTACCACTACACCCCTGTCAGATTGGCTAAAATGACAGGAAAAGTTAATGATGAATGTTGGAGGGGATGTGGGAGGGCTGGGACACTGATGCATTGTTGGTGGAGCTGTGAACGGATACAGCCATTGTGGAGAGCAATTTGGAGCTATGCTCAAAAAGTTATCAAACTGTGCATACCCTTTGACCCAGCAGCATTTCTATTGGTCTTATATCCCAAAGAAATCATAAATGAAGGAAAGGGCCCCACATGTACAAGAATGTTTGTGGTAGCCCTTTTTATAGTGACTAGAAAGTGGAAATTGAATAGATGCCCTTCAATTGGAGAATGGCTGAATAAATTATGGTATATGAATATTATGGAATATTATTGTTCTGTAAGAAATGACCAGCAGGAGGATTTCAGAGAGGCCTGGAGAGACTTGCATGAACTGATGCTGAGTGAAATGAGCAGAACAAGAGATCATTATACACAGCAACAACAATACTATATGATGATCAATTCTGATGGACATGGCTCTCTTCAACAATGAAATGTTTCAAACCATCTCCAATTGTTCACTGAAGAAAGCCATATACACCTAGAGAGAGGGATGTGAAATGTGGACCACAACATAACATTCTCATATTCTTGATTGATGTTTGCTTATATTGTGTTTTCTTTATCTGATATATCTTTTGTGTAGATAAGATTTTTCTTGCACAACAATGATAAGTTTGGAAATATGTACACATATATTTGATTTGCCAATATTTTAACATAATTAACATGTAGTGGATATCCTGCCATCTAGGGGAGGGGTGAGGAGTTGGGGGGAAAAATTTGTAACAGGAAGCTATGTAAGGGTTAATGTTGAAGCATTACCCACACATATGTTATGCAAATAAAATAAAAATTAAAAAAAAAGAACAATCCAAGAAAAATAAGATTATGAAAGGAAGTCAACCAACCCAAAAAGGAGATCCAGAGTCTTAAGGAAGAAAATAACTCTTCAAAAATTAGAATTGGGGAACAGGAAGCCAGTAAAAGTATAAGAGAGCAAGAAATATATATGTATATAAAGAATGAAAAAATAGAAGAGAATGTGAGACATCTCAGAAGAAAAACGATATATCTGAAAAATAGATCCAGAAAAGAAAAAATAAGAATAATTGGACTACCTAAAAGCTATGACCATAAAAAAAATCTTAATAACACAAGAAACAATTAAAGAATACTTTCCTGAAATATTAAAACAAGAGGGAAAGGTAGAAATAGAAAAAAATCCACTAATTCACCACTTGAAAAAGATCCTATGAGGAAAACCTATAGGAACATAGTTGTTAAATTATGAAACCCTCAGATCAAATAAAAAAAGTTTACAAGCAATAACAAAAAAAAATTCAAATATGATAGAGCCACAATTAAAATCACATAAGACCTATTAGTAGCTACAATAAAAGACTACAAGTCTTGGAATACTATATGTCAAACATCAAAAGAATTAGGGTTGCAGACAAAAATATGCCAGCAAAATCAAGCACAATGTTGAGGAGGGAAAGGGGACATTTAACAAATAGCCAAACTTCAAGAATTTTGTTGTAAAAAAATATACAGTGAACTTAATAGGAAATTTAACATATAAGATCCAAGAGAAATATAAGGTAAACATCACAGTCTAATTTCAAGGAACTCAATAGGATAAATTGTTTATTTTTTTTTAACATGGAAATGTAAATTATAGGTCCCAAAGTTTTATTAGTAATTAGGTAGTCCAAAAGAAGGATTGGGGCAGAGCTGAGTATATTGTGATTCTAAAAAGTAAAACTGTATAGGAAAAGATAAAAAGAGTAATTAGGTTGTACAAATGAGGTGTGAGAACAAGAACTGACAGAGGAATTAGGGGAAGAGGGCTGGTAGTTCTGCAATCCTACTCACTCAGGAATAGGTTAAAGAGGGACATACATATCTAAGAAGAGTAGAAAACTCTCCAAAATTTACATAGCAATAAGGAGAGGGAATAGGATAAGATAGGGCATAGAAGGCTATATAGATTAATAGGAATGAGATTAAAAGGGAGGGAAAGAATGGGGAAGAGGATAAGGGAAGGATTCTTGCAGGTGGTGGTGGAGGTTAAGTAATAGCAAGACAGGCTAGTGGATAGAAGTAAAGTAGAAGTGTTAGTAGGGATAGCAAACAAGAGATATACACAAACAATAACAATGAGCAGAAATAGAATTTATTAGGAAAAAAGTAGGGGTCAAAGTTAAAAAAGATTTCAAATGAGAGAAATCTACATTATATGTCAGCCAATATTATTTTAGAGTAATCAAAACAACTAGATAGCATAATAAACATATATATATAATTGGAATATTGCTGTGACACAGGAAATGATGAGTTTGTGGAATTAGAAAAATATGAAAAGATTTTTACCTAAGAATAGAGGACAAATAACATGGTACAACCTTTCATAGATGCATAAGAATGTATAATTATACATATCTGTGTATAAATATGTGTATATGAGTTTGTATATATATGTGTGTATAGATATAAATATATTCATGTTTAACTATAGGCTTCCTGGGGGAAGTATGAGGAGGGGAGGAAAAGAGAAAAAAAGAATAGCAGGGAAAAAAACACAAGGGAGCAAAAATGGACAATTCTGAATGCAATGTATTCTATTATCATATAGGCTTTCTTGAAATGGAAATTTATTGCTGCATATGCTGTGTACATGACAGGGGGAGAGGAGAGACAGAGACAGAGAGACAGACACACACACACAGAGACAGATTGGGGAGGTGGCTTAAGGGTAACAATAAAGGCTAGACAACTTTTCCTTCTGAAGCCTGCACTAGACATAGAGGTAATTTATGACATTGCAGAAGGAAGTTTTATTAAAAGGAGTAAAACAAAACAAAATCCTTGTGTACAAGACAGGGAAAAATGAAGAATTCACAGAGGGGAATAATCAATGTGTATATATATTCTTTAACTATCAGCTAGAGTTAAAGAAGACTAGTAGGCCTCGGTCACAAGACAGGAAGAAAGGAGACAAGGGCATACCCCAAAATTTAGGTCATAATCATCCAAAAAAGGGAATGAAATTGTTGCAGCCAATCAAAGGAGTAAAGAGAGGGGTTAATGATTTTTGAAGGTTGGGAGGGAATAAAACTGGGCTCCTGCTTTGGAGCAGTGGCTCTCCTCCCTCTAAGTACTTCCCTTTTACTTGGGAGCTGTTGGACCACCCAGATTTCATGAAATTCTAAATTAAATACTTTTCTGCTTTTCACTTTGAGAGACCTCTGAGAGGTCATTTTGGGTGAGGGTCTGCACATCCCACACATTTGGGGGCTCGTCTGGGATCGGGGTCTTTGGGGAGACAGCTGTGCACCCCGAACAGAGACAGGTGTGCCCATGGAGTGGTTTTTCTCCATTAATCTCTGGCTCTGGGCCTATAGCCTCCCTCCCTTTTGAGACAACAGCCTGAGGCAGGGGACTCAGTGAAAAGCAGAATTGAAGATTAGATAAGAGGAGTCCTGATGGCCAGCACAGCCAGAAAGACCTACATGTGTAAGCACTCAAGAAATCTGGGGGTCCATTGGCTGGGTTTAGACAAACCCAAAGGACTAGCCCTACTAAATTTGCTAATTGGGGACTGCTTCTGACCTCAATGATAAAGGATTTCTGGGGGGCCTTTCTTGGGTGACTGGGGTGTGGGGGTGACTCCCACCTATAATTTGGCTTAGGGACAAATTGAAAATGGGAAAGACGCAGTCCAAACAAGGTCAGGACCTTAGTCAGGGAATTCTGGTCGAAAATTGGGATGAAGTCCCAAAATATAAAGGGAAAAGTTAAAAAAAAAAAAATTATAGAGCATTGCTGCTTTGTTTGGGGTGGACAAGATCAAGGTGGAGCAGTAATTAGGCCTAAATGGGAAAAGATCCTTCAACCTCCACCTTTTCTCTGCATACTTCAATTCCTAACTCCAGTGAGGAGACTGAATTAGCAGAAGAAAGCCAAAGTACTTAAATAGTCTATTAGAATAATAGTTGGGGAGTTTAACAACTGGTCACTAGAGAGTGAAGATAGAGCAAAGATAGTTTCTTTATCCCCCTTTCTGGTTCCCTGACTGCAGCAGGGAACTCAGAACCAGGGAGAGAGAAAGAAACTATGTCCAGGCAGTTTAGTGAAATTTGTTATTTGAGATGCAATAGTAAAAATAGTTTTTATATTGGGAATTTGAGAGACTTTGCAATGGGTTATTTCCGTGTTGATGCTTGACATAAATGCTTGTGGTTTTCAACTTGTGCTTAATTGTAACCTGTTTGCCCTAATTTGAAAGAAAAAGGAAGAGAAAAAGTTTAGCTGTTTTAAACCCTGGGGGAGAGAGAGAGAGAGAGAGAGAATGCAATAAAGTCTCACCTAATTCAGAGAGAACAAACAAAACGTGTTGATTAGCTTTTTAAAATTTGGGAAAAGTTTCTGGGAATCAGTTTAAATATATGCGTATATACATATCATATATATACACATATTTATATGTGTGTATGCACACACACACACACACACACACACAACCAAATGATAATCCATTTTGTTTGCAACATTTAATTGGAATCTTTTAGAAAATTTACTTAAGTGGAAGCAGTCACATCCTTTTTGGTTTATTGGTATATTGAATTTTGGGGAACTTAGTTTTCAAACTCTGAAACTGTGAGAAATAATTATTGTTAACTGGTGCATGTTAGATCTGTTTATTCTGGGTTTGAGATCTTAGGGATTTGAATAGTTGATCTTTTTAGCATTGAAAGAGAAATTTCTAAAGGCTGTATATGATTTGAGTTAGTTTAAGAATAGCTTTTTCCCCTAGAGAATCAATTAAAAAGCTATTAGAATTAATCCACAACTTTAGCAAAGTTGCAGTATACAGAATAAATCCACATAAATCATCAGCATTTTTATACATCACCAACAAAATGCAACAGCAAGAGAAACAAAGAGAAATTCCATCCAGAATAACTTTTGATAGTATAAAATATTTGGAAATATATCTGTCAAGGGAAAGTCAGGATCTATATGAGCAAAACTACAAAACATTCTCCACACAAATAAACTCAGATCTAAACAATTGGAAAAATATCAAGTGCTCTTGGATAGGTTGAGCGAATATAATAAAGATGGCAATACTACCTAAACTAATTATTTATTTAATGCTATACCAATCAAACTCCCAAGAAATTATTTAACTGACCTAGAAAAAATAACAAAATTCATCTGGAAAAACAAAAGGTCAAGAATTTCAAGGGAATTAATGAAAAAAAAAAAAAAAGCAAATGAGGGTGGCCTAGTTGTATCAGATCTAAAACTATATTATAAAGCAGTGGTCACCAAAACCATTTGGTACTGGCTAAGAAATAGAGTAGTGGATCAGTGGAATAGGATAGGTTCACAGGACAAAATACTCAATGACAATAGTAATCTAGTGTTTGATAAACCCAAGGACCCCAGTTTTGGGGATAAAAACTCACTATTTGACAAAAACTGCTGGGATAATTGGAAACTAGTATGGAAGAAACTAGGCATTGACCCACACCTAACACCATATACCAAGATAAGGTCAAAATGGATTCATGATCTAGACATAAAGAATGATATTATAAACAAATTAGAACAATGTAGAATGGTTTACCTCTCAGACCTGTGGAGGGGGAAGGAATTTGTGACCAGAGAAGATCATCATTAATCACAAAATAGATAAGTCTGACTATATCAAGTTAAAAAGCTTTTGTACAAACAAAATGAATGCAGACAAGATTAGAAGGGTAGGGGCAGCTAGGTGGCGCAGTGGATAGAGCACTAGCCCTGAAGTCAGGAGGACCTGAGTTCAAAT